>PITA01014201.1:0-54465 GCA_004023965.1 Spilogale gracilis | reverse complement strand
TTGACTTTCTCTTCTTGGCTTATTTCACTCAGCATAATCTCTTCCAGTCCAGTCCATGTTGCTACAAAAGTTGGATATTCATCCTTTCTGATGGAGGTATAGTATTCCATTGTATATATGTACCACATCTTCTTTATCCATTCATCTGTTGATGGGCACCTTGGCTCTTTCCACAGTTTGGCGATTGTGGCCATTGCTGTGATGAACATTGGGGTACATATGGCCCTTCTTTTCTTAAGTCTTATTTGCAACTCCCCTTTGTTATACTATTGTGTCCTTTTCATCTCTTGTTAGTCTTTCTTTTAATGTCTAGTTTGTCTGATATTTTTATAGCTTAACTGTGGCTTTCTTTTGACCTGCATTTGAATGATAAATATTTCTCCTTCCCCCTACCTTCAATCTTCAGATGTCTTTAAGTCTCAAATGCATCTTTTGTAGGCAGTGCATAGATAGGACTTGTGTTTTTATCCATTCTGATACTCTATGTATTATGATAGGAGCATTTTGTCCATTTACATCAGAGTAATTATAGATAGATATGTATTTATTGCCATTTTATTACTTGTTCTGCCCTCGTTTCTGGAGATTTTCTCTGATTCTTTCTACTCTTTATCACTTTTGGTCTCTCTGCCTCTCCCCCCAAAGTGTCACTGTTGATATTTCTCGACAGGGCTGGCTTTGCTGGTTTTGGATCATGAACTCCTTCAGGTTTTGTTGGGGAAACTCTTCATCTTTCCCTTTAATTCTGAATGATAGCCTTGCTGGACAGGTATTCTTGACTGCTGATTTTCCCCATTTAGCATTTTGAATATATCATGCCACTTTCTAGCTGGCCAAGTTACTGTTGAGAAATCTTCAGCTGCCTTAACTGTTCTCTCTTGTATGTTAAGGACTTCTTTTCTCTTTCTGTTTTTCAGACTTTATCACTAAATTTTGCACATTTAATTACAATATGTCTTTTTTTTACATTTAAATCCAATTAATTAACATATAGTGTATTTTCCATTTCAGAGATAGAATTTAGTGATTCATCAGTTACATATAACACCTAGTGCTTATTACTTCAGGTACCCTCCTTAATGCCCATTAGCCCGGCACCCTATTCCTCCATTCACCCATTCACCTCCCCTGTAGCAACCCTTATTTTGTTTCCTATAATTAAGAGTCTCTTATGCTTTGTCTCCCTCCATTTTCATCTTATTTTATTTTTCTGCCCATTCCCCTGTGATCCTCTGTCTTGTTTCTAAATTCCTCATTTGAGTGAAATCATATGATAATTGTCTTTCTGTGATTGACTTCTTTTGCTTAGCACAATATCCTCTAGTTCCATCCACATCATTGCAAATGATAAAAATTCGTTTTGTTTTTTTTTTCTTCTTTCTCTCTTTTGTTTGGCTTCATTACTTACCATTCATTACTTTGTCTTCTAGGTCACTAATGCATTTGTTCTTCCAAACTGCTATCTTTAAATCATAATATCGTTTAATGCTCTCTTCATATCTGATTGGTTGTTTTTTATCTCCCTTCTCTCTTTAGTAAGGGTTTTCCTCATGTCTTCTATCCTTTCTTAAGCCCACTGAGTATCCTTATGATTATTTCTTTAAATTCTCCAACAGACATGTTACTTATATTTGTTTTGCTTAAATCTCTGGTTGTGTCCTTATTTTTTTCTCTCATTTGGGATGACTTCTTCCATCTTTGCATTTTGTCTAAATCTCTGCCTTCTTCTCTGTGTTATAAAAGCCAGTTACGGGGTGCCTAGGTGGCTCAGTTGGTTAAGCGACTGCCTTCGGCTCAGGTCATGATCCCAGAGACCTGGGATCGAGACCCACATCAGGCTTCCTGCTTGGTGGGAAGCCTGCTTCTCCCTCTCTCACGCCCCCCTGCTTGTGTTCCCTCTCTGGCTGTGTTTCTCTCTGTCAAATGAATAAAATCTTTAAAAAAAAAAAAGCCAGTTTCGTTTCTTGAAAGTATGGACCTTCTGAAGGGATTATGTAGTGCCCAGGGCCTGGCTCTTCAGGGAGTGTCTCAGGTTTAAGCTGCTTACACTCTGCTGTTGATGTTGGCTGTTCTATCCTTCAGACCATTCATATGCAGAGACTCTCCTTTCCTGCTGTGGGCTCTATTTGGTCCATGGCCTGTGGTGAGTTTTAATTAGATGTGCTCTGGTCTGCTTGTGAAATGACTCCTGTCACCAGCTCTACCAGAACTGAGGCCCTGCAGAACTCTTTTGTCTGAATTCGTGGTTTGGGCAGGTGCTTCTGCTGGTTTTCCTATGGGAAGGTCCCACAGTGTGCTAGGAGTAAGGCAGACCTTACTGAAAAGAGCAGTTGGAACAGAGCACAGGGGTATGGGGCTTGGTGTATGCAGGTTAGCAGCAGTGTCAGCACTGTTTTGCTTCTTGCTGGTAGCTGTATTTATTTATCTATCTATCTGTTTATTTATTTTTTATTATTTATTGCATCTTTTTAGCTTTTGGGTTTTTTTATTTTTTAAATTTTTTATTACATTATTTTATTTTTTCAATGTTCCAAGATTCATAGTTTATGGTCCACACCCAGTGCTCCATGCAATACATGCCCTCAATATCCCCCACCTATATTTAAGCTGAGGGGTGGGTGAGGGAAGTTGCACCAGTCAGCTCATTTGTCCTCAGAGTGGTGTATGAATGTTGCCTCTCTGAGATGTACTCCAAGAAGAGCAAATAATCTCCCCTTTGTGTGTCCCATATGATGTTCAGATAGCTGTATCTATGCTATCTGCACCCAGGTTGTTTTCCTGCCTTCTATCTAGGAACAGAGCAGTGCCCTCCTGCCTCTATCCCAGTCAAGCAAGCTATTCTTTAGAGGTGAAGGTTTTAAGCCTCTCTGGTTGCAAAACTCACAAAATTCAATCCCCTCTTGTTTTCCAAGCCAGTGGTTTTGGGGAAATGTTCTCATTGTCTGTTCCCCCATTGAGCACCTTCTCTCCCCTCTCCTTGACTGTGGCTCCCTCCATTCTCCAGAACCTGCAATCCATTTCTCCCCTAAACCAGGTCTCCATACTTCCTACCTTCTTCAATGAGGCCTCTTCTCTCCCTTTAGTTTTGGAGTTTGTTCTGTCAGTCTTCAGATCTATTTCTGGGATATTTAGGATGATTTGATAGTTATCTAGTTGGGTTTTGGGGACCATGCAGGCCTAAGGTCATCCTTCTCTGCTGCCGTCTTCCTCTAAGGGGAGTAATTTTTAATTAATCTTAGAAGACTTTATAAGACATGGGGCACTTGTATGGCTCAGTCAGTTAATCATCTGACTCTTGATTTTGGCTCAGGTCATGATCTCATTTATGAGATTGAACCCCATGTTGGGCTCTGCACTCAGCGGGGAGTTAGCTTTGAGATTTTCTCTCCCTCAGCCCACTCCTCCAGCACTCTCTCTCTCCAATAAATAAATACATCTGTACAAAAAGAACACTTTACAAAGCAACACAAGGATCTGTATATTCTTTGATCTTATGAGACTCCTATCTATAGGACCATATTTATCTTGGTGAAATCGCTAAACTTAGCATATGTTTATATGCTTCAAGACTAGTGTGTATTAGGTAATGACAGTGTTCAGGTAATGGAGGAGGTATATAAGTGAATTAGTGAAATACATAAATAATATTTTTAAAGAACTCATAAAACTCATACTTTTTTAAATAAAATCAGCTCTTAATAACATTACTTTTTACTTTAAATTAAGTTAAGCCCTCAGTATTTTGCCTGCACTGGCCAGACCCACAAATCACTGGCTTTGGAAATGCTCATTTGCCAAAGTATAACTTAAATGCCAACTTCTTCTGGTTGTTATCCCTCCTTTCCATTTGCCTACTACTCTTTCCTTTTGAGCTTTCATACCTGTTATTCATCCTTTACAATACATAGTATATTCTGTCGTATGTTATACTCACGTGTCTGCCCATATCCTTGAGGAAAAGGATTTTATTTTGATATGTTAGCTATGATGCCTAGTGCCTTGTACATCCATGTTCAATATTTGTTGAGTACAAGAATAAATATATAATAAATGATATCTGAATAACATGTTTATTATTGATATTTTTACCCTTGTAATTATGTTTATATACTAGTACTTAAATCTTTTTAGTGTTCTACTTGTATTTTTAAGTATTAAAAATTCTGACTTACTGTTGATTGGTAGAGTATGCCAGTGTATTTTTTAAATCTCAGTATTTTTTTAAAAATGTAATATTTTTTAAATTTTTATTAACTCTACTACCACTTTAAAATTATTAAGAACAGAGACTGTGGACTCTGAGAAACAAACTGAGGGTCTGGGAAAGGAGGGGGTGGGGATTGGGTGAACCTGGTGCTGGGTATTAAGGAGGGCATGTATTGAATGGAGCACTGGGTGTGGTGCATAAACAATAAATCTTGGAACACTGAAAAAATAAAATTTAAAAAAATTAAAGTTAAAATTAAAATTATTGGGGCACCTGAGTGGCTCAGTTGGTTAAGCGACTGCCTTCAGCTCAGGTCATGATCCCGGAGACCCGGGATCAAGCCCCACATCAGGCTCCCTGCTTGGCGGGAAGCCTGCTTCTCCCTCTCCCACTCCCCCTGCTTGTGTTCCCTCTCTCGCTGTGTTTCTCTCTGTCAAATAAATAAATAAAATCTTTAAAAAATAAAATAAAATAATTGAGAACTAGAAACCATTTTTTAAAGATTTTATTTATTTATTTGACATAGAGAGAGATCACAAGTACCCAGAGAGGCAGGCAGAGAGAGAGGAGGAAGCAGGCCCCTGCTGAGCAGAGAGCCCGATGCTGGTCTTGATCCCAGCACCCTGAGATCATGACCTGAGCTGAAGGCAGAGGCTTTAACCCACTGAGCCACCCAGGCACCCCAAGAAACCTTTTTTTTAACAAATCAGAATATGGTGGTGAATGCTGTCCTAAGGAGATGTGTTAATTAAGAACTGTGCTAATTAAGCACTTAAATTCATTTTCTTTCCATACTATGCCAGTTCTTATGTTAATTCTTTCAAAAAAATTCTAGTATATTTGGAAATTATTCTATTTAGTAGCCTGTGGTTAGAGTGGAGTACTGGGTGCTCATACATACATAGAAAAAATGTATAGACTATTAAAATGTTGATATTTAGAATGTTAATTATAGTTTGAAATATAGTACTTTAAAATTATGACCAGTTTGGGGGCGCCTGGGTGGCGCAGTCATTAAGCATCTGCCTTCAGATCAGGTCATGATCCCGGAGTCCTGGGATGGAGGGCCGCATCGGGCTCCCTGCTCGGTGGGAAGCCTGTTTCTCCCTCTCTCACTCCTCCTGCTTGTGTTCCCTCTCTGCTGTGTTTCTCTCTGTCAAATAAATAAATAAAATCTTCTTTTTTAAAGATTTTATTTATTTATTTGACAGAGAGAGAGATCACAAGTAGGCAGAGAGGCAGGCAGAGAGGAGGAAACAGGCTCCCCGCTGAGCAGAGAGCCCCATGCGGGCCTGGATCCCAAGACCATGGGGATGCCTGAGCCACCCAAGCGCCCTAAATAAATAAAATCTTAAAAAAAGTAAAATATGACCATTTTTCTGTATAATTTGTCATTGATACCTGTTCTTCAGAAATATATGAAGCAGCTGGAGGAAAAGGATTGTGTATACAGTATCTATTTGTATTATGCAGTACTTAGTGCAGGGCAGCACAGTTAGGAGTATTGAATGAACATTATTTAATGGTGACAAATACCTTTATTATTTTTTAAGTATATGTTTGTATTAAACAGAAGACATTTATAAGAGTATATATTGGGATATATAGAGTTGTTAAATAAGTTGCTGCTGCTTAATACCTTGTTTTTTGTTTTAGCTTATCTATTTCAGGCAAGGACATGAAGCTTATGTGCGGGCTGTAAGGAAGTCAAAAATATACAGCCTTAATTTACAAAAACAGCCATGGAATAAAATGGATCTCAGGGTAAATTTAACATATTCATAAGTGTTCAATTGAAATAGCTTTGGAATTAACATATTTGCTTATATGTTTTTGTGTCGTACATATTTCAGTGTTGATTGTTTGTCTAAGATAAGGTGATGTGCCATACTCTTGTACAGTTGAGTGTTATAGGTCATATTTTATGTTTCCTGAAATTTGTACATTACATGTTGTTTTGATTATTTGACCTAATTTCCTTCAAGCTTCAAGTTATCTAGTGTATAGGCCTTTCTATATTTGGAACAAAACAGTAGTTCCCTGGTATGGATATTTTCCTCAGCAGCTTGTGTACATTCTGGAAGCTCTGTAAACTGATTGCACGTGTGGACTACGGACGTGCTTGATGTTCCAGTGACTTTAAGATGTTAGTAAATATAAATCCAAAGAAACTCAGAATTTTATGGTGTTTTATGGATTACCTATTTTGATATATTACCTTACAGCTACTTGGTATTAAGTAAAATAGATATGTTTATTTTTAGAGGAGTTTTTTTCTAGCCATAAATACATATTCATTCATATATACATAGATACATAAAAAGAAACAGACATAAGGATACATACACCATCATTTCTAGTTATGTTTGTGGGTGTTTTCTTCTTTTATTTTTCCAAGTTGGAGAAAAAGAGACCAAAGAGCAATTTTACAGTGGTTTCTAGGTAAATGAAGGATTATTGTATGATGATGTTTAGCAGGAAGGATACATGTAAGCATGTATATTTATTGAAATAAAGATATGGGCACTTGTAAAATATTATATTAAGGTTGTAAGGTACCAAAGTATCTTAACAAGTAAGCTTTACACAGCCATCTTCTGGTAGTTAGTGATACTGCCATCTATTCTGATTCAGGTGAAAGCTGATTTGTGTGGTTTTTTTTTAAATCAAGGAATGAATAAAACGTGACTTTTTATTTTTTTAAATTCTAACCCTGTGGCTCTAGGAAATTGTAGGAGGCAGCATATGTGTGGGTGCAAGAGTCTGGGTTTTGGAATATGGCCTGAATTTCAGTCCAAACCTGAGATATATATGTATACACACACACACACACACACACACACACACACACACACACACACACACACACACAAAGTGTTTAAGCAAGTCCCTATACCAGAGAAGCTCAGTTTTGTCATCTGTTAATGATGTTACTAATAATCAATAGTGTTATTAATAATCAATTATAAGAGTAGTTTGTAAATATTGTGGGCATTGAAAAAATGTAAGTCCTTTCCCCAAATGTATACGTACATCTCTAGCTGCATTCTTACAGACTGTATTTCTGCTGGAGGAGTAATTCCTAACTAAGAATCTTAATAATCATGAAATTTCTGTTGCCCTAACATAAAATCCCTAACACTTGGGCTCTTAAGCGAACCATTACTGATTGTGGTTTTCTTTCTTTCTCTTTTTCTCCCTCTCTGTCTGTAACTCTTGTCTTTCTCTGTCTGTCTCTGTTTCTCTGTACCTCTACCTCTTTCTACCCCTTTTCTCTCCCTCCTTCCTCCCTCACTCCTCTTTCCCTTCCTTACCTCCTCACTAGTTATTTTATTCTTAACTCCCCTGGGGAGTTCTTTTAAAATATGTATGACTAAATTGTATCCCAGACCTACTGAGTTCAATTCTATGGGAGTAGGGCTTAAGAATATGAATCTTTAAAAAATGTTCTCAAGGGGATTCTGTTTCTTATCCTTGATCTAGAGCCCTGAAATATACTACAGCCTGCTATTAAGGGTCAAGAACCATGTATTATTGCCTTTAGCACTTAATGGAATGTTTAATATTTGGTGGATATTCAGATAAGTTTTAATTGTTTGAAAAATAGTGAAATAATATGCAAATGTCAGGCAATTATTTATATTGAAGGTAATAACTTATTGGTATTCTCATGAATAGGAACAAGAATTTGTTAAGATTGTAGGAATCAAATATGAGGTTGGACCACCTACACTATGTTGTTTGAAGCTTGCATTTCTGGACCCCATTTCAGGCAAAATGACTGGAGAATCCTTTTCCATTAAGTGAGTAGCTATCTCTGGTTGTATCTGTGTGTCTGTGTTTTAATCCTTGTCATGTATTCTGCACAGTACAGGGCTTAATGGGAGAGAAAATACTATAGTACTATAGGCTTTAGAGTTTTAAAGACCTGATGAACACTGGGTATTATACAGAACTAATGATCATTGAACACTATATCAAAAACTAATGATATACTATATATTGGCTAATTGAATTTGAATTAAAAAATAAAGACAGACCAGGGTTTAATGTGTAATTTCTGGTTTGTTTCTCCACGTAATTGTGTGCATGTGTGTAGGTATATATGTGTGTGTGTGTGTTGCATGTGTATGCATGTGTGTGTAACTAATATATATGTAATGTAGTGTGTGTTTGTGTGTATGCAGTTGACCCTTGAACAATGTAGGGGGTTATTGGCACTTGACTCTCACACAGTTGAAAATGTGCATATATATATATAGCTTTTGATTCCCCAAAACTTAACTAATAACCTACTTTTGAACAGACGTCTCACTGATAACATAAACTTTTGACTAATATATATTTTGTATGTTTTATATATTGTATTTAGTGTTCTTACAGTAAAGTAAGCTAGAGAAAATAAAACATTGTTAAGAAAATCATAAGGGATGGGACGCCTGGGCAGCTCAGTCAATTAAGCATCTGCTTTCAGCTCAGGTCATGATCCCAGGGTCCTGGGATCCAGTCCCACATCAGGCTTCCTGCTTAGCAGGGAACATGGTTCTCTTGTCTGCCTACTCTACCTACCACTCTCCCTGCTTGTGCTCTCTCTCTCTCTCTCAAAAATTAAAGAAAAAAATCTTAAAAAAGAAAATCATAAGGAGAGAAAATACATTTACAGTACTATATTTATTGAAAAAATCTACATGTAAGTGGACTGCACAGTTCAAATCCATATTGGTCAGAGTCAATTATATAAACTAGGTGTCCATGAGCAAGTTACTTAACCTCTCTGAATTTATGCCTACATCTACAAAATGTACATGTTAATAACATCTCAAGATTGTTGTGATAAATTAAAAGAAAAATCTTTATAAATGCCTAAGAGTGTGGTTGAGACATGGTACTTACTTTATTTCTGTTGATAATAACAGGAATAGCTAATCAGCAGCTCATTTCTTAAAGTTTGAAATCTAAGGAGATGAAAGAACATCAATTCATACCTTTCATAAATAGGTCTCAATATAAGATACCTTATACGAAGCTTTAAGGATCTTGATTAGTGTCTTTATGTTTTTGAAGTGATATAGTAGTAGGCAGGGGACTCCCAAGCAAATAAAAGCAGATGGGGTTTAATTAAAGCCATTGCAGAAACCTTGAGGCTTGCAACATTTTTTTTTCTTTTAGTTCTAATTTATTTTTTCAGTGTTTCAAGATTCATTGTTTATGCCCCATACCCAGTGCTCCATGCAATTCCTGCCCTCAGTACCCACCATCAGTCTCACCCATCCCCCCACCCCTCCAAAACCCTCAGTTTGTTTCTCAGAGTCCAAAGTCTCTCATGCTTCATCTCTCTCTCTGATTTACCCCAGTTCACATTTCCTTTCCTTCTCCGACTGTCCTCCATGTTACTTCTTATGCTCCACAAGTAAGTGAAACCATATGATACTTGGCTTTCTCTGCTTGCCTTATTTCATTCAGCATAATCTCCAGTCCTGTCCATGGTGCTACAAAAGTTGGGTATTCATCCTTTCTGATGGAGGCATAATATTCCATTGTATATATGGACCATATCTTCTTTATCTATTTGTCTGTTGAAGGGACCTTGGCTCTTGCCACAGTTTGGCAATTGTGGCCATTGCTGCTGTGAACATTGGAGGAACATATGGCCCTTTTTACTTCCTTTGTATCTTTGAGGTAAATGCCCAGTAGTGCAATTGCAGGGTCATATGGTAGCTCTATTTTTAATTTTTTGCATTCCCACCAACAGTGTTAAGAGTGTTCCCCTTTATCCACAGCCTCTCCAACATTTGCTGTTTCCTGTGCTGTTAATTTTGGCCATTCTGACTAGTGTAAGGTGGTATCTCAATGTGGTTTTGATTTGAATTTCCCTGATGGCTAATGATGATGAACTTTTTTTTCATGTGTCTGCTAGCCATTTGTATGTCTTCTATGGAGAAGTGTCTATTCATGTTTTCTGCCCATTTTTTGATGTGATGATCTTTATTTTGGTTGTTGAGTTTGAACAGTTCTTTCTAGATCTTGGGTATCAGCCCTTTGTCTGTAGTGCCATTTGCAAATATCTTCTCCTTTCCGTGGGTGGTCTTTTTGTTTTGTTGACTGTTTCTTTTGCTGTGCAGAAGCTTTCTATTTTGATGAAGTTCCCAAAGTCATTTTTGCTTTTGTTTCCTTTGCCTTTGGAGATGTGTCTTGAAAAAAGTTGCTGTGGTTAATATCAAGAGGTTACTGCCTATGGTCTCCTCTATGATTTTGATAGATTCCTGCTTCACGTTGATGGCTTTCATCCACTAGGAGGTTATCTTTGTCTATAGTGTAAGAGAATGGTCGAGTTTCATTCTTCTATACGTAGCTATCCAATTTTCCCAGCACCATTTATTGAAGAGACTGTCTTTTTTCCACTGGATAATTTTTTCTGCTTTGTCAAATATTATTTGACCATAGAGTTGAGAGTCCTTATCTGGACTCTCTCCTCTGTTCCATTGGTCTGTGTGTCTGTTTTTGTGCCAATACCATGCTATCTTGCTGATCACAGCTTTGTAATAAATCTTGAAATCAGGTAATGTGATGCCCGCAGTTTTGTTTTTCTTTTTCAACATTTCCTTAGCAATTCAGGGTCTTTTCTGGTTCCATATAAATTTTAGAATTATTTGTTCCTGCATTTTGAAAAATGTTGGTGGAATTTTGATCGGGATTGTCATTGAATGTATAGATTGCTTTGGGCAGTATAGACATTTTAACAATGTTTCTTTTTGATCCATGAGCATGGAATGCCTTTCCATCTTTTTTTGTCTTCTGTAATTTCTTTCATGAGTGTTTTGTAGTTCCTCGAGTACAAATCCTTTACTTCTTTGGTTAAGTTTATTCCAAGGTATCTTATGGTTTTTGGTGCTATAGTAAATGGAATCAATTCTCTGATTTCCCTTTCTATATTTTCATTGTTAGTGTATAAGAACACAACTGATTTCTGTGCATTGATTTTCTATCCTGCCACATTACTGAATTGTTATATGAGTTCTAATAATTTGGGGATGGAGTCTTTTGGGTTTTCCAACAGTTTTTATATGGCTCCATGTTAAACATTTGTCTCTGGATATTTAATAAGTGACATACAGTGCTTTATTTGTATATTGATTCACATGTGCTTTTTTTTTTAAAGATTTTATTTATTTGACAGAGAGAAACACAGCCAGAGAGGGAACACAAGCAGGGGGAGTGAGAGAGGGAGAAGCAGGCTTCCCGCCGAGCAGGGAGCCCAATGTGGGACTCGATCCCGGGTCTCCGGGATCATGCCCTGAGCCGAAGGCAGTCGCTTAACCAACTGAGCCACCCAGGCGTCCCTGTGCTTTTTTTTTGTACAGGTATCATGACATGCCAGATGTCATTGACTTCCTTGTGCTACATCAGTTTTATAATGAAGCCAAAGAAAGGAACTGGCAGATAGGTAAGTGTAAAATTCTAACTTAATAACCATTAAGTTTGAAATGGAGTAAGTAACTTTTTAACCCCAATTTAATAGACATAAACTGGTTTAACATGTAGTTGGTAAAGCTGTTTGCCAAATTAGAAAGATCGAATTAAATTTTCCTTTTCAGTTATGTTTAGGTGATTTTATGCACATCCTATATGGCATATAACCTCTAAACTCTCTATAAATATCTAATCTATTAGAATACAAATGTGAATTACAAAGAAAATCATCAAATGTCAGTTGCCCTAATATAAAATGCTTAACACTTGGGCTCTTAAGTAGACCATTACTGATTGTGGTTTTCTTTCTTTCTCTTTTTTTCCCTCTTTGTCTGTCTGTCACTTTTGTCTTTATCTTTCTCCGTTTCTCTCTGTACCTCTACCTCTTTCTACCCTTTTCTCTTCCTCTCCCCCTCCCTCACTTCCCTCTCCCTTCCTTACCTCCTCACTAGCTATTTGATCTTAGGCACGTTTTTAATCTCTCTGTGTCCCACCTCCATTATCTTTATAGTGGGAATCATATCAAAACATAGCTCTAAGGTTGATAGGAGCAATAAATGAGTTGATATATAAGAAACACTTAAAATGGTACCTAAGTACTTAAAATTTATACTATATAAATGTTTGCTATTAGTACTTTCAAATTATTTTTTTATGTGGGAGAAAATTTTTGTTCACATTGGTTTGGTTTCATAATCCTTATCCCTTTAGAGGCAGAAAATTGGCATAGAGAGATTTCTAAAGGCAAAAAGCTGAAAGTGAAAAGGAAAAGAAACAACTGTAGTAACGTATAGTATAAGAAAAAGTATGCCTAATGAGGATCCCAAATAATTAATGAAATATTATATTTGATAGCATTTATTTAAGAAGATATGGACATGTTTGATTTATTTCAGAAAGATTACTAGTACTTGGGAATCAAAATCCTTAATGAAGGTTTTACTTATCTGGCAAACTCAGATTGAAATCTCTAATAATGCTAGATACAATGCTACTTCTGTGTCGAACAGAAAATAGCAATTTAGAATGTGAACAAAGCTATTATTCTCAAAAACATCCTTTTAAGAATTTCTAAAAACATTATAGGTGATAGATTCCGCAGTATAATAGATGACGCCTGGTGGTTCGGGACTGTGGAGAGTCAGCAGCCTTTTCAACCGGAGTATCCTGATAGTTCTTTCCAGTGTTACAGTGTTCAGTAAGTACATTTATGATATTTTATGCCTGATATAATACCATAGTACTATATGGACTTTCTATAAACCCTGTTAGGAATAATACCTTGTTAATTTGAGTTATCTTTATCTGACCTGTAAGGACGTAATTATAGTACTTGTAAAGTAGGAATTTGATGATAAACCTCTTGGTCCAAGATGTATGCTAAAACAAAGCCCGAACTGAAGACTTATTTCTGCCTCCCTTATGCCTATATTTCCTTTAAAACATTTTTGTTTTAAACAAGAATTGCAACTACTATTTCAGGAAGAATACTGAAATTAATTCAGTATTTAAAATAATTGTTATAGCTGGAATATGGCAATAGATACTAGTACCCAGTCTTTTATTTAATGATATGAATTCTAGGCAGAGGTATCATGTTTGGACATACTCTTTGTCTACAACAGTTACTTTAGTTCTTCATTAAATTCCATCATTGTAAGATTCCTAATAATGAAGTTTTTTTTCTCAAGAAAGATAAAGGCTTATTCTGTGAATATTGAGTTTTAGTCTCCATATTGCTGATGAAAATGGAATAATAAAATTTTGGAGATGATGTAATACTTAGGCTGTTAGGATAAAATATGTTATCCTACAGAAAGAATTATCTGTCAAATTGACTTTTTTAAATAATCTGAAAGACATTTTCCAAAAATATCTTTTCATTCTGTATCCTGGCTTAATATTGATTACATGCCCAATTGGAATTTTTTTAAAAAGCTAAGTAAAACTAAGTGTAATCTTACTTCTCTTTGTATTTCCTGTTGGTGGACTATTCTCTAATTTTCTCTAATTTTTTTTGTTTTCTCTTTTGAAGGTTTATTATTATTTTTATGTAAGTGAAATTGTACTTTAAGTATCTTAATGTAAGTGAAATTGTACTTTAAGGAAAACTGTATTGCCCTTTTCCAAATTTTACCCCAAGAAGCCATGCAAATTAATCTAGTATATGAAAGTGTCATGTGAATTTCATTAGTATCTTGTTATTTTTTTGATAGCTGGGACAATAATGAGAGAGAAAAGATGAGCCCCTGGGATATGGAGCCAATTCCAGAAGGAAGTAAATATGCTTTTAAAAATGAATTCTAATTCTTCTAAAAGAAAAATGTCAATAGCATTGTATTGGAAACTAATGATTTCTGATTTTCATCTTATACATAGCTGCCTTTCCAGATGAAGTTGGTGCTGGTGTTCCTGTGTCCCAGGAGGAACTGACTGCTTTGCTATACAAACCCCAGGAAGGAGAGTGGGGGGCTCATTCCAGAGATGAGGAATGTGAACGGGTTATTCAGGGCATCAACCACCTTCTTTCCCTGGGTACGGTGGCTGTGAAAAAACATTAGGAAGGAACAGGAAAACCAGCAAAATTTTAAGTTCTACAAAAGGAAATACATTTTTTTCACTGTATACTTTTAACCTAAGTGGCACTTTCGATCAAGTGATTCTAGTTTGACATTAATATTTTGATATGTTTGGCCAACGTAATGACTGATAAATGAATTCTGTTCTCTGGGGGCTTACAATAGTAAAAACAGGCATATAATTATCTTTTACGTTCTTGAGTCACTTTGGCTCTCTAGGTTATTTCCCGAGCCTGACTTCGGATGAGTTTTTTTAGTAGTAGTAGATGAATAATATATTTTACTCACATGCCTAAACTATATTATCTAAAATGTATCACTTGAGCTATTTGGCATTTATCTAGAAATGACATCAGTTTGAAATTAAACCCAGTTCTCCTTTAATTAGTCTCATTTCACCTGATTTGAAACAGTGTATCATGCATGATTCATAGATAAAGAGAGCAACATTTTAACAAAATTCATCTAATATTGGCATAATTGAATCATTATCATTTTTGTAATGTAGTATATTGCCTTCTCTTCTTATTTATATATGAGTATTTGTTTTTTAATATGAAATATTAATGTATTTTATAACTACCTTTTTTTATTTTGGTAATATAGATTTTGCCAGCCCTTTTGCTGTTCCAGTGGATCTCAGTGCTTATCCCTTGTATTGTACTGTAGTTGCTTATCCGACTGACCTCAACACCATTAGGCGGAGACTTGAAAATCGCTTTTACAGGTTTGTTTAGTTTTATTATTTACTCTAAAGTTCATAGATTTACATCTTTTGTTTTCCTTTTTGCATAATGATACAGTAAGATTTGTATTTTCATAGTGTAAAATAATCATTCAATATACCCACTCCAAAATTTCTTCTAAAAATTTGGAACCCTAAAAAAAAAAAAAAAAAAAAAAAATTTTGGAACCCTAATTTCCCTTTATTCAATATATTCTCAGTCTTCTAGGGTGAGAAAGTGTATGGGATAAAGGACAGGAAAGCAATTTTGAGTCGCACAAATCACATGTAAAACAAAAACTACAGCTAACTTTAGTTTAATTAAAGGCAGATTAAATAGTTTGTGGATTCATCATAATTAAGGTGCTACAGAAACTTGGAGCATGATTAAATCCCCTATGGAGGAATTAGGCAGCAGCTAGATTTAATTACCAGCCCCAAAATGTGTTTAGATAAAGGGCCAAGTTATTTTTTCTTGGTTTCAGTTTAGAGTGGGGTAACTGAGAGTGGTAGAGGGCGGCTTTTGGTATCACTGTCACCCCAAAGTCTGCTGTGTCCTAACCATAGTTATTCATTCCAACATGAACTGGTTATAAATATAACCAGTTGGGTGTATTTTATAACATCACCATAATTTCATATAATAATATATATCATAAAAGTAACTAGGTAAAAATCTTTTTCTAAAACCTAGTTTCTTTTTTCCTTGATATTCTCATTTCTTCTCTTGAAAATGAAACATTCTTTTGACTTTATCAAAACCCTGTATCTTTGTGTTTATACATAAATGGTTAAATCACTATTTACCCATAATATCCTGGGTCAGTTCTTTTTAATATGAAGTCCAGTGGTTCTTAATGCTTACCTGTGCTCAAATACTGTAACTATATACCTTTATTAGTGAACATCCGTTATAGGCATATATTAAGTCACATGCAGATAGTAGAACACCTTTGACATACCACGATTGAGTGCCTAGTTGTTCTGTGTTGTATATTCTTAGAATAGACTCTCAATGTATCAACCAAGAGTAACAGGGTATGTTTTTCTTTCATAGGAGAATATCAGCATTAATGTGGGAGGTACGCTACATTGAGCATAATGCCAGGACTTTCAATGAGCCAGACAGTCCTATAGTTAAAGCAGCCAAAATTGTAACTGATGTCTTACTTCGATTTATTGGGTAAGAAGCAGCTTTATCTTCCACAAGAGCTGATTTCTGATTGAAAAAAATATATATTGAAATATATTTTGAATTTCTTGTTTCTTAGGGATCAGAGCTGTACTGATATACTGGATACATATAATAAAATTAAAGCAGAAGAACTAAACAGTACAGATGCAGAGGAGGTGAGAATCAGGGCATGATTAATAGGCATGAATTCTTTTTCTGTTTTTTGAAGTACAGTAAGTATTATATGTGTTATAACTGGCTATAAGCATTGAAGCTGATTTCTAAAAGCTGGTTGAGCACTTGCATATTTTTATATTAAACTCTTTAACCTGTGTTTAGATTGTACATATTAGAAATGTAGCGGTGCTACAATTTTTAGTCAGAGACACGTGGCCAGTTATCCTGTTTGACTCAGTGGGTTTCAGTGTTGAGAAATCAACAATTCATTTTCCAGCTTTAAAATCAAGACAAAGCACTAAATATTTTAAAAGAATGTGTAGTTTTTAGAAATTTTATAGGGATTTATTTTCTATGAAATATGTGCAATATATTAAAGTATTTTAAAGTTTCAGGTTTCACAGTACATTTTTAGTAGTTTCATGGAATTGCTATTTAATTTCTTTATGGAAATTTGTAAACATAAGCAGTTTTTCTTAATGAAATCAAATTAATATTATTAGCAGACCTTCACATATCTGGTTTCCCCACATAGTCATATTCTCAGTTACATAAAACCATTTCTGATTGAAAGCTATAATAGAGAGAAGGAAAAACCAGGAAGAGGATGAAACAACAATGGAATGTGATAGTTCAAAAATCTTTAATGGAAAACAATTTGCCCCAAAGATGAGTGACTCAGACATGCTAGATTCTATTGGAATGGCTACTGTATAGAGATATTTACATCTTTATGTTGTCTGTACTGTTATTATCTAGAACAGTAAATCCCCAATGTTTTTTCTCTATTTTTTGAAGTATAGTTGATATAACATATTAGTTTCAGACATATAACAAATGATTCTATATTTGTATATATTAGGAAAGAATCACCAAAATAAACTATCATCACTATGCTGTACATTATATTACCAAGACTCATTTATTTTATAACTGAAACTTGTACCTTTTGACTAACTACATGTATTTTGTCCCCCAACCTCACACTAGTCCTCCAAGTCTCTGTCAACTACAATCTGTTCTGTGTATCTATAAATTATTTTTTTAGATTTCAGATATAAATGAGATTATAATGCTTTTCTCTGACTTATTTCACTAAGCATAATGTTCTCAAGGTCCATCTATTTTTGTCCCAAATGGAAAGTGCCTTTTTATTGCTGAATAATATTCCATCGGGTATATATTACCATTTTTTCTTTATCCATTTATGTATTAATGCACATTTAAACATTGTTTCTATATGTTGGATATTGTAAATAATCCTGTAATGAATATGAGAATACATATATCTTTTAGAGGTCGTGTTTTCATTTTCTTTGGAAAACCCAGGAGTGGAATTCCTAGATCATAAGGTAGTTCTTTTTTTTTTTTAAGGAACCTCCATACTGTTTTCCATAGGTTATTCCAATAAGTGTTCCCTTTCTCCAAACCCTAACCAACACTTGTTATTTCTTGTTTCTTTGATAACAGCCATTCTAACAAGTGTGAGGTGATATCTCATTGTGGTTTTGATTTGCATTTCCCTGATGGTTATTGATGTTGAACACCTTTTCATGTACCGGTCAGTCATCTATATCTTCTTTGGAAAAATGTCTATTTAGATTCTCTACCTGCTTTGTTTTTTTGTTTGTTTATTTGTTTTTTAATTCTTTTATTTGAGTATAGTTGACACACAATGTTACATTAGTTTCAGGTGTACAACATAGTCATTCAACTTCTTTACATGTTATGCAATGCTCACCACAAGTGTAGCTACCATCTGTCATCATACAACACCATTACAGTATTATTGACTGTATTCCCTATGTTGTGCCTTTTATTCCTTCCAATTTATTTATTCATTCCATAACTGGAAGCCTGTATCTCCCACTCCCCTTCACCTATTTTGCTCATCAACTCCATCCTCTTCCCTCTTAAAACCATCAGTTTGTTCTCTTTCCTAATGTTGTTTTTTACTCTTCCCTGAAAATGTATCTGACTGTATAACATTGTATTATCAGAGTTAAATGTTATTGATATAATAAGGAATACTCATATTCCAATTAGATATTATCCTCCTGAAATTAATGAAAATTTATCATTCTTATTTCTGATATCTTTTTTCTGATATTCTGATATCTTATCTCTGACCTTTAATATAAATACATTTTGACTCGGGATTTGATGTAGCAAGAATTACTCCTCAGAGTAGCACTGCTTATGTTAGAATGGAAAATTAAATGTAAAATGTAATTCAACAACTTTCTTTTTCTTTCTCTTTTTGGTGAGAACATTTAAGTTCTACTCTCTTAGCAAATTTCAATTATACAATGCAGTGTTATCAGTTATGGTCACCATGTTTTACATGAGAGCCTTAGATCCTCAGACCTTATTTATTTTGCTGAAAATTTGATTTTACCAATCTGTCCTTATTTCTCTCATGACTTGGCCCCTGGCAACCACTTTTCTAGTCTCTGTTTCTATGATTTAACTTTTTTTAAAAAGATTTTATTTATTTGACAGAGAGAGAGATCACAAATAGGCAGAGAGGCAGGCAGAGAAAAGGGGAAGCAGGCTCCCCGCTGAGCAGAGAGCCCAATGTGAGACTCAATCCCAGGACCCTGAGATCATGACCCAAGCGGAAGGCAGAGGCTTAACCCTCTGAGCCACCCAGGCACCCATAACTTTTTTTTTTTGAAGGTTCCATCTTTAAGTGATACCATGGATTATTTGGTTTTTTTCTGGCTTATTTTGCTTAGCGTGATGCCCTCAGGGTCCACCCACATTACCACAAATGGCAGGTTTACTTTTTTTCTCAAGACAGAATAATATTCTATTGTGTATATATATCACATTTTGTGTATCCATCCATTTGTTGAGGACACTTAGGTTCTTTCCATATCTTGACTGTTGTGGATAATGCTGCAGTGAATATGTAAATCCAGCTTTCTCTCTTTGATATCCTGTTTTCATTGCCTTTGGATAAATACCTGGATGTAGGATTACAGGATCATGTGATAGTTCTATCCTTACTGTTTTGAGGAACCTCCATACTGTTTTATGTAGTGGTCATACCAGTCTACATTCCCACCAAGGGTACTCAAGGGTTCTTTTTCTCCGTATCCTTATGAATACTTATCTCTTGTCTTTTTGATTATACCATTTTAATAGATATGAGGTGATATCTCATTGTGGTTTTGATTTGCATTTCCTTGATGATTAGCGATATTGAATACCTTTTCATATACTTGTTGACAATTTGGATGTCTTCTTTGTAAAAATGTTCAATTCCAATGCCCATTTTTATTTTGTTTTAAGATTATTTATTTATTTATTTATTGAGAGGGAGAGTGTGCAAGCAAAAGAGCACAAGCAGAGAGAGCAGCGGGGAGCAAGATAAGCAGACTTTCCACAGAGCTGGGAGCCCGATCTCAGAACTTGATCTCAGAACTCTGAGATCGTGACCTTAGCTGAAGATAGCTGCTTAACCAACTAAGCTACCCAGGTGCCCCCAATGCCCATTTTTAAATTGGAGCCTATTTTTATTATTGAATTGTATGGGATTTTTGTATATTTTGGCTATTAACCCCTTATCAGATACAAGATTTGCAAATACTTTCTCCCATTTGGTAGGTTGCCTTTTCATTTTGTTGATGCTTTCTTTTGATGTGCAGAAGCTTTGTAGTTTGCAATATGTTTACTTCTGGTTTTGTTGTTTTTTGTTGCCTTTGGATTTTGTCAAATCCAAAAAAATTCGTTGCCAAGACCAATGTCAATGTGCTCACCTCATGTGTTTCCCCCTCTAGGGGTTTTATAGTTTCATCTCTTACACCGAAATCCTTAATCCATTTTGAGTTGAGTTTAATGTATGGTGTAAAATATGGGTCAAGTTTCATTCTTTTGCATGTGAATATCCAGTTCTCTCAGCACCACATATTGAAGAGACTGTCCTTTCCCAATTGTATATTCTTGGCTCCTTCATTGTAAATTAATTGACCATATATATGTGGGTTTATTTCTGGGCTCTCCGTTCTATTCCACTGATCTGTGTATCTTTTTTTTTTTTTAATGCCAATACCATACTGTTTTTGTTACTATAGCTTTGTAGTACAGCTTGAAATCAGGAAGTATGAGGCCTCCAGCTTTGTCTTTCTTTCTCAAGATTGTGTTGTCTATTAGGAGCCATTTTTATGGTTCCACAAAATTTTAGGATTGTTTCTTGGTATTTCTAGGAAAAATGCTGTCAGAATTTTGATAGGGATTGCATGTAATCTGTAGATGGCTTTGGCCCATATGGGCATTTTAATAATATTAATTTCTCTCAATTCATTACCACAGAGTATCTTTATTTATTTGTGTCTTCAGTTTCTTTCATCAATGTCTTATGGTTTTTAGTGTGCAGATCATTCATCTCCTTGGTTGAATTTATACATAACTCAGTATATCTCTTGTGATGCAATTATAAATTAGATTGTTTTCTTGATTTGGCTTTCTGTTAGTCCTCAGTATATAGAAGTGCAACTTATTTTTGTATACTGATTTAGCATCCTGCAACTGTACTGAATTCATTTTTTAGTTCTAACAGTTTTTCGTTGGAGTCTTTAGGGTTTTATATATGTAATGTCATTGCATCTGCTAATAGACATAGTTACTTCTTTTATGATTTGGTTGTATGTTTTTTTCTTGCCTACTTGCTGTGCAAGGACTTCTAATACTATCTGAAATAGAAATGGCTAGAGTGGATATTCTTGTCTTTTTCCTGATCTGAGAAGAAAAGCTTTTAGTTTTTCACCATTGATCATGATGTTAATTATGGGATTGTCATATATGGCCTTTATTATGTTGAGCTATGTTCCCTCTACCCCTACTTTATTGAGAATTTTTATGATAAATGGGTATTGCTGTCCTCAGAGTAGCATTATTTGGCTTAAAATAGAAAATTAAAATAAAATGTAATTCAACTTCTTTTATTAGAAAGTAGTACCAGGAGCTCATGAGCTGCTTTTATTTTCTTCTAGGCATTAACTATTGCTTTAACACCACCAGGTGAATAATGATTTGTGGGCCTTGCCTCTTTGTATTAAAAACTATTGCTCAGAGGGATACTTAACTGAATCTTAAGTCTTAATACACATTCATAGTTTCCTATAAAAAATAGGTGTATTTCTTGAAATAGTAAAAGATTTATCATGAGTAATTCATAATTATAATATACTGAAGTAGCATGTCATGTAGAATAAGTTTTTTAATGTTAACACTAGGTACAACTTTAGATACTAGTCACTATACTTTTTTCTTCATTTCCTATTCTGATTTAAAGAGATCTTGTTTACTCTTCCTCTCCTAATATATTCTTCAGTTTGTCTCTAGCATATAGGCAAAGTTTGGAGTAGTTTTTCCTTCAAACTTTGTTCTGCCTGCTGCCTGTTCCAATGAGGGAATTAATTGTGATTGTATTTGACGTTTCTCTGTAAATGTTCATCAAATTTGTAAGACTTTTAACTTTTAATTTAACTTAACATCTTTTCTCACTTTTCCCTTTTAATTTTAGGATACAGAATTGGTTGATTTAGATTCAGATGGTCCTGGTACTTCATCTGGGAGAAGGGTGAGTGAATCAAATAACCTGCTTAGAAGAAAAATTTTCAGGCTTCCTGTGTCAGGGATTCCTAAGACCAACTCCACCTGTTTGGAGAATTGCTTTAAAGACTCCTAGAACTCAGTATATATTCTTGTGATTCATTGCTAAGAGTTACTACAGTGACATATAATAAAGGTTATACAGCTGGATCACAGGGAACAAAACACAGGCAGAGTCTGGATATAGGCTTCTTTATGCTTTCTCCCTTCTTTGAGAGGCCATACAGAGCATTCTTCCACTACAGTGAAAATTTAGCAATATATATGTTATTAGAGACTCAGACTCCAAGGAATTTATTGGGAACTGGTTATATGGACACCATCTGACTAGCACCTGCCAAGATTCCAGACTCCCAGAAAGCAAGAAAGTATAGAAAAAGTACAGGAAAGTAGGTGTTCAGTACAAATCACATTGTACAAACAGTGTAGGCACAGTAAACCATCATTAGTATTTAGAAAGTGGTTCAAGTGCCAAGTATCCAGAATGCCAACCAAAGGCCAACCTTACAGGCAGGCCCTGGTAAAGATAGCAGCCTCAGATCCGTTATGTTAACTCTGTTCTGTACACTTCCAAATACTTGTTTTATATAAGGAAAATTTTATTTGAAATACTGAAAGAAATCATATAAAAAGGCATTAGATAGTAAAGGCTAGAATGTACCATGACAACAAAGGAGATATATATATACACAACAAATTATATATATATATATATGATTAATAAATATATGTAAATATGTATTATATATATTTGAGATTTGAGGAAATTATGCTGCCATTGTCCAATATACTTAACTACCAGCAAATATTAAGGTATTAAGATTATTAACCTTGTTGGGAAAAAAATACTCCTCTGTGTTTTTTTATTTGTGGTTCAGATTTTCTTAAAATGAAAATTCAGAATATTAGAATTCTTGCTATTTTCATGAATATACTGTCTAATTTTTATTATATATATTTTTGTCAGGGAGAATAATGTCTAAACTAAGAAATTTAAATAGTAGCTCCTCTGTGTTGTGTAGATTTATTAACATAGGAAAACAGGAGAAAATCAATGAATAGTTAAGGAAGGAGCTTTTATATATAATTCTGTTAAAATCTACAGGTCAAATGCCGAGGCAGAAGACAGTCTTTTAAGTGTAATCCTGATGCTTGGGTAAAACAATGCAAAGAACTGTTGAGCCTCATTTACGAACGTGAAGACTCAGAGCCATTTCGACAGTCAGCTGATCATCTTTCTTATCCAGTAAACATATGCTTGTTTAAATAATTGCCAATATGTAATTTCCCACAAATGTACATGCTAAAATCTAGTTTCAAGCTACTTTTACCCTTTTTTCCTTTCTTCCTTCTTTCCTTCCACCCTTCTTCCATCCCTTCTTCACTCCCTCCTTCCTTTTTTGTATGTCTTTTAATTGTGAAAGTGGGTAGTGTGATTAATCGTGACTAAAATTCCAGTCATGTACTTTGTGTGTAACTTATATAGTTGTGAACAAAATTTGAATCTAAATATCTTTGCAATTCCTTCCTGCTTTCATTTTGGATATTTGTTTAATAAATTTTACTAACTTCTAATACATTTCTACTCACTGGAGACCCCTCATAACATATGACAGCCCTGTTTATACTAAATGTGTTATCCAGTATGATCACTTAGAGTAATCAATGTATGCCGTATTTCTTTTCATCAAAGATAAAAACATTTAGAGAACTCAGATTATAGGATTTCTTTTTTGGGGGGAGTGTATCTGTTGAATAACCATTTAATGTGGATAGCAAATCTAAACTTTTTCAGAGAAAAGTTATAGCAATATTTCAGAAATTCATCAGGCTATCCTCTGAAATCAGTGAACATAAATATTTTCTGTGTACAAAGGTTTTAGTTGGGAAAAATATTCAAACAAAAAAAACAATATGTTCAACAAAGCTCATTTTGTTTGTAGGGAGTTTGAGTAGAATACATTAGTCTTGTGTTTCTCATAGTAGAGGACAATGGTGAATGTAGAATTCCTTCATCTTAAAGTACAGTCAGTAAAAACCTAATTCCTATTTATAACTTCAGGCTTTAAATCATTATTGCTTTGCCAACTTGATATTTTGCTGTAGTAGTCTGGAAATACAATATATCCTCTTTACCCTAATAGGGCCATCAAGAACAAGAGGGAGAATCCTCAGAGTCAGTTGTTCCAGAAAGACAAGATCCATCTCTTTCTGAGGTAGACCTAGTAGTCTCTTAGAAGACATTCAATGGTTGTTTCTGCATTCTTCTACTTTTTAAAATTTCCACACTGTAAATGAAACTTTTATAATTTGTAAAATTGTTTTCCAACTCTTCACACTCTCTTTTTGTCTTTGATTTTTTTGGTGGTTTATGTTTTTGTTTTGTATTTTTGTGTTCTTTTTTCTCTCAAGGTTTTGTTTTTTTAAAAGATTTTTTATTTTGTTTAGAGCGAGAGAGACCACGATCAAGGAGGAGAGCCAGGAGAGGGAGAGAAGCAGACCCCACACTGAGTGGGGAGCCTGACACAGGTCTCGATTTCAAGACCATGAGATCCTGACCTGAGCCAAAGCCAAGAATCAAAAGCTTAACCAATTGAGCCACCCAGTCACCCCTTTGTTTTTGTTTTTTAAATCATCACATGTTTCCAAGTGTGTTCTTTGTGGCATCTGCATACATGTTTGTTTCTATAGATCCAGAGTTACTGTAATGGACTAGAAAACATTAATTGAACAATATGTCTGTACTGCAGCTGATTGTATCCACTGGGACTTCACTCAGCAAACTTACAGGATCTTTTGAGTTTTGGTCACATTATACAATTTCCAACATATTTCCTCTATGAAAAGCTTTTCTCATAAGCTATGTATGTTGGAATATATTTTGGTTGTTATGATTTAAGACAAAAATATTTTTAAAGGTATATTAAGAGCAATCGTGGTCTCTTACACTTGGAAAAATATTTTCATTTTTTTTATAATATACTTTTTCTCTGCCCATTCTTTTGGCTCTTTCGCTTTTTCTTTGAAAGAAATGTGGTGATTGTTACTTAGTGATTTTAAATGGAATGAGGGACCTAATAATGACTATGGTTTTCACTCCAAAATGTTTATTTATTGATCGTTATGGCATATATTAGTATAAATTTTAGATTTCATCCTATATGATAAACCTAGGCATATCTTAACTAGACTTGATAGATTTAGGTTAAAATAGAATCTCCTCCCTTTCCTAAGCACAAACTAATTCATAATGTATGAGACTACAGACTTCCAATGAAACACAGTGTCATATTCACTAAAAAGCAAAAGTATAGGAGCTCGTCACAGACATGGCCATTTTGACTTTGACCTTCAACTAATGACATTTTAAGTAGAATGCCCTCCTAGCTGGGAATGTCTTGGAAATATGTAGTTAATTTGTGACATGGAACTGTTTAATTATATGTCAATAAACCCATCTTCTACCTTCATTGAGCACTTTGCCAGGGAATTGGGGGCTGCTTCAGCCTTGAAGCAAAAAATGGAATTTTGTATTCGGCAGGGATAAAGTCAGTGGTTGTGCGTTTTCTATTCTGTCTCTTGAGAGAATCATATGGTTATCGGTTTCAGGGTGAAGGCTAAGACTCCCCCAAAGACCCCTGCTGTTTTCCTGAGCTACCAAAGGAACTCTGTTTAAATGAATGGTTTTGATTGGGGTAGATAGTTGGCAGGTTGAAAAGCAGTGTGTTTATTTCATGGTGGATTAGTGATGCAAATCTCAGTACCATTGTATTATGTAGTTTGTTACCCAGGCTGTGTATTTAATAGCACATTCTTCTTTGTAGGATTATCCAGATATTATAGACACACCTATGGACTTCAGCACTGTGAAAGAAACTTTGGAAGCAGGAAATTATGGTAGTCCTCTAGAATTTTATAAGGACGTTCACCAAATATTCAGCAACTCCAAAACTTATACCTCTAATAAGAAGTCAAGGGTATGAAAAAAATATTAGGTGGATTAATTACTTAAGCATTTACATATATGTGTATATCAGGTAGTTTTCTTTCACTAGTTTTAAAACTGCTAAAGAAGTATCTTACAATTCTAACATGGTTACTGAAGTTTGGTATTTTCCCTATGCTTTGTCAGAACTTAAATATCTTAACAAAAAATAACAATAATGATTTTTGTGTTTTGCAATCACTGGTGTCTGATTAACTTTTAAATCAGTTGTGCACTAGGTATATACTCGCCCACTTTCAACTCATATAAAATGAATTTTCACTAATTTCTGCAGGCATAATTTTTTCACTTCTGGTTTACTTCCTACATATATACTTACTTATGTTTATATACTATTTAAAACTATAAGTTTAATATTTTGAAGACTTTTTCAGCTTATGTATTATGAACATTTTCCCATGTCATTGTGACTCTTTGAAAACAGTTCTAATGTCTCCATAATATTCTACTGTATGTTGTTTTATGTTACTTAACCAGTGCCCTGGTGCTTGAGATTTAGGTGGTTTCTAGTTTTTAACTTTACATGAATAATGCTGTGGCTTTCATCTTTAACATCCTTGAACATAATTTATTTTGTGTCGGCAATTCTCTGATATGTATTCAGAGTAAATTCCCAGAAGCAAAATTATTAGTGAAAGGATATATGTGTGTGTATGTATGTATATATATATATATATATATATATATATATATATATACACATTCTCATACAGTATCAGTGAATATTTTAAGTGGAACAACATTCTAAAACCATTTGCATAATGTACCAATTGTTTTAGAATGTTGTTCCACTTAAAATATTCACTGATACTGTATGAGAATCTTTTTCCTACCCTTCCCAACATTGGATATGATCTTTTTAAAAACCTTTATTCCTTTCTAGGTGAAAAGGATACCTTATTTTAATTCTTTAGGAAGAGTTTTTCAAGTGTATGAAATTGCACATAAATTGTGTCTGAAAGGATAATGCTGATACTAGTAGAGGTATGTTTATACATTTTATTTTCATATAATTGAACTAGTTGTTTCTACCTTTTCAGATCTATAGCATGACCCTGAGATTATCTGCCTTGTTTGAAAGTCATATGAAAAATATCATCTCTGAATATAAGTCAGGAATGCAGAGTCAGAAGAGGAGAAGACCACGGTACAGAAAACGTCTAAGAAGCAGCAGCAGTTCATTATCTAGTAGCAGAGCTCCTAGGTATGTTACCCTGATGTAGAGTTTCATGTTTTAAAGCATTTTGTGTATATTACCTCATTTCTTAAGGTTTATTGAATAGTTTTAGAAGATCTAAAGACCAAAAAGATTTTTTAAGGACTCTTGTACTTGTGTAAAACTGGAGTTGGTAACCCAAAGCTTTGTTTATGTAGATTTTCTTATGCCAAAAACTAATTTTTTTTTAATTTTGATGATTATCAATTTGAAGCATATCCTTAAATTATAAGGCATTTCTTTGGTCAGCTTAAGCATTAGTATCATACTGTCTATAATAATATGTTTTTAATAGAAAAAATGTTTATTGTTATATATTTTAAATTCTAGTCCCAAAGGGAAGCAGAAACAAATGAAGTTGCCTCCTAAAAATGACCAGAATACCTCAGTGTCTTATGCCAGGACTAGCTCACCTTTCTCGTCTCCCGGTAAATGCCTTTGTTTTCGGTGTTCTATATTTCAATTTAATACTGATATTAAGCATGTAAAAAGGCAGCATGACTTATAGGGCAAAAAGCAATGGATTTCGGGGCGCCTGGGTGGCTCAGTTGGTTAAGCTGCTGCCTTCAGCTCAGGTCATGATCCTGGAGACCCGGGATCGAGCCCCACATCAGGCTTTCTGCTCCGCGGGAAGCCTGCTTCTCCCCCTCTCAGTCCCTCTGCTTGTGTTCCCTCTCTAGCTGTGTTTCTCTCTGTCAAATAAATAAATAAAATCTTTAAAAAAAAAAAAGCAGTGGATTTGGATGTAGAAAAATTGTATTTCATTCCCAGTTCTTCTAACTGTGTGGCCCTGGGTAAGACATTAGACCATATAATTCAGTTTCATTTTTAAAATGAAAGTGTTGAGATTAGATGAATTTTAAAGTCTCTTAGTTCTAAAATTCTGTTAACTATAATTTAATTTTTTTAACTCTATAATATCTCAGAACACTCATTTACAACATATTTGCAAACATAAAAATTAAAGATTCATTATCTAGGGAGGTGGTTTTATTGGACAAGTTTTTCTGACATTCTGTGCTTGAAAACTTAATGATATGATGAAACATTTATTCTCAGTATATTCATATTTCCCTCTTCTTTTTTTTAAGATTTTATTTATTTGACAGAGAGAAACACAGCTAGAAAGGGAACACAAGCAGGGGGAGTGAGAGAGGGAGAAGCAGGCTTCCCACCGAGCAGGGAGCCTGATGTGGGACTCGATCCCAGGTCTCCAGGATCATGACCTGAGCTAAAGGCAGTCGCTTAACCAACTGAGCCACCCAGGCGCCCTGATATTTCCCTCTTCTAACAACTTTTATTTTTGATGTTGAAGTAAAGTAACTGAGTGAAATACAGTTTTAAAAACAGCCTGTTTGGGACGTCTGGGTGGCTGTCAGTTAAGCGTCTTGCCTTTGGCTCAGGTCATGATCCTGGGATTGAGTCCTGTATCAGACTCCTTGCTCATCAGACTCCTTGCTTATTAGGGAATCTGCTTTTCCCTCTGCCTGCCACTCCCCCCTGCTTGTGTGCTCTCTTTCTCTCCTCTTTCTCTCATTTCTCTCATAATTAACAAATTAAACCTTAAAATATTAAAAATAAATTAAATTTAATTTAAAAAATCCTGTTTAATTTTTCTGAAATCATGATAATTTTGTTAATATTACAGTCTTTTTAAATGTAAGTTTCAGATGCTGCCGAGGGCCTTTCATTGTATTTACTGGATGATGAACTGGATGGGCCATTTTCTTCATCGAGCTTCAGTGGTTACAGCAGAAGTGGAAATACCCATGACCCAGGAAAAGCCAAATCATTTCGGAATAGAGTTTTACCAATTAAACAAGGTAGGAAATAAATATGGGCAGGGCATTTATTCTTTGTTCTCTTATGGTGCCAGATGAATCATTTAAAAGCTGATATATTTAGGTAGTAAAAATTAACATTATAGTTAATGACAATTTTAATGTTGTCAGACAAATTTGAATGAGATAGGGTTTCGTATTTACAATCAGGAATAGGCCATTAGCAGATTCCACTATTTCAAAATATATTTTAGTCTTTTAAAATAAAATATGAAATGAATAGGGAGGAAAAACTAAATGAAGAGTTATTTCACACCGAACTCTTTTGAAATTGAGATAGCCCTTAAAAATATAAAACCTATCTAAGGACAATTTTGGATTTTTTTCTTTTGTTATTAATGTAGTTTAATATATGAAATTTATTTTTTATTTTTTACAAATTTTAATGAAAGATTAAGTAGCATATCTATTGTTGCTGAACTATCAAATGACTTAAAAATGGACTTTTCTAAAGATTAATTTATATTGGTTATATGAAAAATACTGAAATACTTGATTACTTTAAAATACTTAGTGCCTTTATTTTTCCCATTATCTATCTTTATTCTCTTCTCTGATCATGCTGCACATTGCCTACTCTTGCCTCTTCTCTTTTTTCCCCTCCCCTTCACTGTCAAGCTATTAGAAAGAATAGTTTATATTTCTTGCTTCTATTTTCTTTCCATCTAAAAACTCCTTTATCCTTTATTGTCTGTCTTCTGACCCCACCACTCTCCAAAAGCTGTTCTCCCCAGAATCACCTGTTCTCTTTAGTAATCATCCAGTGTTCTTTTCTTAGTCTCTGTCTCCTTGATGTTCTCTATCTTTATGTACTATTAAATACCCCCTCTATGAACTCTCCTGCCAGGCTTCTTTCCTGATTATCCTACATCTCTGCTTTTCTTATATTTCTGTATTTTCTCTTTCTTTTCTTTGGCTGTTCCTATTCTCAGAGTTTTCCACAGGTTTCTTGATTTGTTTTGTTTTGTTTTGTTTTGTTTTGTTTTGTTTTGTTTTGGTCTTCTACAAATAATCTAATAACTATACCAATCATCTTTATGCTGATGACTCTCCAAATTTACATATCTAGCCCTAACATTTCTTTATTCTACCAGTGTCATTCTCATATGCTTCCTAAGATAATTTCCTTGGGTGCTTATCATCCATCTTTCTGTCTCAAACTTACTTCTATTTCTGCACTCACTATTTTAGTTGACGTCAACACTGTAGTCCTATTCACCCAACTTAAACTCTTGTGGTGTTCTTAGACACTTCTTTTACCCCTCATATCTAGTCAGTTGCTAAGTTTTGTGAATTCTAAAACTCTTTAATATCATTTAAATCCTTTGTCTACAGTTTCTATTGCTATCACCTGAGGCTTTAGCCTACTATGTTAGTCAGCCTGGACTGTTACGATGTGATACCACAGACTTGGTGGCTTAAAAGCAGATACTTGTTAAAAAAAAAGCATTTGTTTTAGCAACTTTATTGACATATCACTGACATATGAAATACTGTCTATATTTAAAGTGTACAACTTGATGTCTTAATATATGTATACATTATGAAATGGTCACCACAATCAAACTAATTATAACATATCCATCACCTCTACATAGTTACCCTGTGTGTTAAGAGTTAAGCTCTTTCCTTTTAGCAAATTTCAAGGGTACAATACAGTATTGTTAACTATAAGCAACCATGCTGCACCTTAGATACCCAGAACTTACTCATTCTGAATAACTGAATCTTTATACTCTTTGACTAGTATCTCCCCAATTCGTCTTCCTCCAGCCTCTAGCATCCACCATCCTACTCTCTGTTTCTATTAATATGACTGTTTTTGATTATATATGTAAGGGACATGCAGTATTTCTCTTGCCCTGTCTTCTTCATTTTGCTTAACATATCTTCCCAGCTCTGAACATGTTATCACAAATTGCAAAATTTCCTTCTTTTGAAAGACTGAGTAATATCCCATTGTGGGGTGTAAATGTATGTATTACATTTTTTACAGTCATTTGTAGAAAGATATATAGATTATTTTCATATCTTGGCTATTGTGAGTAATGTTATAGTAAACATGCAGTACAGATATCTCTTGAAGACCCTGACTTCAGTTCCTTTGGATATATATCCAGAAGTGAGTTTACTAGATCATATGATAATTGTAGTTTTAATGTTTTGAGGAACCCCCTAAATATTTCCATAATGGCTTTACTAATCCCTTTTCTCCATATCCTTGCCAATAGTTGTTATCGTCTACCTTTTTTTTTTCTCTCAAAGAAAGCACTTGGCTAGTAATATTTCTATAAAATGAGGTGAGTGTATAAAAAGACCACAACAGGTCCATATACATCAGACATTTCCCATGCTCTGCATTTCCTCCCTTAGTGGCAATGTGCAAGAGACCTGGGAAGGGTGAAGGGTGCTGGTGCAGAGTATGGATGCAGGATGGAAGAAACAGGACATAGACATGTGGTGTCATACCCACAGTCACATTGGGTGCTTTCCTTCCTAAATATTGTTATTTTAAATTCAGTTAGTTAACATATACTGTTATATTAGTTTCAAGTATATACTATGTGATTTAGCAGTTACATACTTCACCTTGTACTCATCATGACAAGTGCACTCCTTAATCCCCATCACCTATTTAACCCATCCCCCACTCACCTTCCCTTTGGTAACTATTAGTTTGTTCTCTATAATTAAGAGTCTTTTTCTTTTTAATTTGTCTTTCTGTCTTTTCTTCTTTTTGCTCATTTGTTTTGTTTCTTAAATTCAACATATGTGTGAAGTCATATGGTATTTGTCTTTCTCTGACATATTTCACTTATGTATTACTTTCTAGCTCCATCCATGTCATTGCAAATGGCAAGATTTCATTCTTTTTATGGCTGAATAATATTCCTGTGTGTGTGTGTGTGTGTGTGTGTGTGTGCATGTGCATACCTGTGTACCTGTACCACATATTTTTTTATCCATTCATTATTCAGTGGATACTTGGGCTCCTTACATATCTTGGCTATTGCTGATAAGGGTGCATGTATGTCTTTTATTAATGTTTTTTTATTCTTTGGGTAAATACACAATAGTGTGATTGCTAGATCATAAGGTAGTTCTATTTGTAACCTTTTGAGGACCATAATGTTTTGCACAGTGATTATACCAGATTGCATTCTCATTAGTAATGCAAGAGGGTTCCATTCTTTCCACAACTTTGCCAACACTTGTGTTTCTTGCATTGGCGATTTTATACATTCTGGCAGGTGTGATGTGGTATACTCTTTATAGTTTTGATTTGCATTTCCCTCATAGTAAGTGATAATGTACATCTTTTCGTGTGTCTGTTGGCCATCTGGATGTCTTGATGTCTTCCTTGAAGAAATGTCTGTTCATGTCTTCTGCCCATTTTTTAATTAGATTATTTGTTTTGTAGTGTTGAGCTTTGTAAGTTCTTTATATATTTTGGACACTAACCCTTTATTGGATATATCACTTTGATAATACCTTCTCCCATTCAGGAGGTTGCCATATAGTTTTCTTGATTATTTCCTTCACTGCACAGAAGTTTTTTATTTTGATGTAGTCCCAATAATTTATTTTTGCTTTTGTTTCCCTTGACTCAGGAGACATATGTAGTAAGAAGTTGCTACTGCCTGTGTTCTCTTCTAGGACTTTTATGGTTTCGTTTTGAATTTATTGTTATGTATGTTTTAAGAAGGTGGTCCACTTTTACTCTTTTGTATATTGCTCTCCAGTTTTTCCAACACCAGTTGTTGAAGAAACTGTCTTTTCTCATTGGATATTTCTTTCCACTTTGTCAAAGATTAACTGACCATATAACTATAAGATTATTTCTGGGCTTTCTGTTCTGTTCCATTGTTCTATTTGGCTAATTTTGTGCCAGTACCATACAATTTTGATTACTAGAGCTTTGTAATGTAACTTGAAATCTCTAATTGTGATGACTCCAGCTTTGCTTTTCTTTTTCAAGATTGCTTTGGTTATCTGGGGTCTTTGTTCCATACAAATTTTAGGATTGTTTGTTCTAGTTCTGTAAAAAAAAAAAAGGCTGTTGGTATTTTGATTGGGATTACAGTAAATCTGTATATTGCTTTGGGTACTACAGATATTTTGGCAATATTTGTTCTTCCAATCCATGAGCATGGAATGTCTTTCCATTTCTTTGTGTCATCTTCAGTTACTTTCATCAGCGTTTTGTAGTTTTCAGAGTCCGGGTCTTTCACGTCTTTTGTTAGGTTTATTCCTAAGTATCTTATTATTTTTGGTATAGTTGTAAGTGGGATTTTTTTCTTAATTTCTCTTTCTGCTGCTTCATTATTGATATATAGAAAAGCAGATTTCTATACATTGATGTTTTTATCCTGAAACTTTACTAAATTTGTTTATCAGTTCTAGCATTTTTTGTGTGTATTTATGTGTGTGGTGTCTTTCACATTTTCTCTATACAGTATCATGCCATCAGAAAATAATGAAAGTTTTATTTATTCCTTTCCTATTTGGATGAATTTTATTTCATTTTGTTATCTGATTGCTTTGTCTGGAACTTCCAGTACTATGTTGAAGAAAAGTGATGAGAGTGGACAATCCTTGTCTTGTTCCTGACCTTAGGGAAAAAGCTCTCAGTTTTACCATACTGAGGATGATGTTAGCTGTGGGTTTTTCATATATGGCCTTTATGATGTTGAGGTGTGTTCCCTCGAAACCTACTTTGTTTAAAGTTCTTAACCATGAATGGATATTGTACTTTGTCAAATGCTTTTTCTATGTCTATTGAAATAATCGTATGGTTCTTATCCTTTCTCTTATTGATATCATGTATCATATTGATTAATTTGTGAATGTTGAACTACCTTTGCAACCCAGAAATAAAACCTACCTAATGATAGTGAATGATTCTTCTAATTTATTGTTGGATTCAGTTTGCTGCTATTTTGTTGAGGATTTTTGTGTTTATGTTTATCAAAGGTATTGTATTGACTTGTAATTCTATTTTTTAGTGGTATTTTTATCTAGTTTTGGTATCAGGGTAAAGCTGGCCCCATAGAATGAAGTTGGAAGTTTTCCTTCCTTTTCTGTTTTTTGGAATAGTTGGAAGAGAACGAGATTAACTCTTCTTTAACTGTTTGGTAGAGTTCCCCTGTGAAGCCATGTGGCTCTGGACTTTTGTTTGTAGGGTGTTTTTGATTACTCATTCAATTTCTTTGCTGGTCTCAGTGTCTCCAGATTTTCTATATCTTCATGTTCCTGTTGTGGTAGTTTATATGTTTCTAGGCATATATCCATTTCTTCCAGGGTTGTCCAGTTGGTATATTGTTGGTATATATAATTTTTCATAATGTTCTCTTATAAGGGTTGTTTGTATTTCTGGGGTATTGGGTGTTATTTCTCCTCTATGATTGTAATTTTACTTATTTGAGTCCTTTCTCTTTTTTTTCATTGTAACTCTATCTAGAGATTTACCAATTTTATTGATTTTTCCCCCAAACAACCAGCTCCTGGTTCCATTGATCTGTTCTATTATTATTTTAGTTTCTTTATCATTTTTTTCCTCCAAACTTTATTCATCTTTCTGCTGGCTATAGGTTTTGTTTTTCTTTTTCTAGCTCCTTTAGGTATAGGGATAGGTTATTTAAGATTTTTCTTTCATCTTGAGATAGGCATATATTATTATAACCCTCCCTCTTAGGACCAATTTTACTGCATCCCAAAAGTTTTGGACCATTCTGTTTTCATTTTCATTTGTTTCCATGTAAATTTTATTTCTTCTTCATTTCCTAATTGACCATTCATTGTTTAGTACCACTTTATTTAACCTCCATATATTTGTGAATTTTCCTCATTTTTTCTTGTAGTTGACTTCTAGTTTCATAGCATTGTGGTCAGAAAAGATGCATGGTATGACTCTCATCTTCTTGAATTTGTTTAGGCTTCTTTTATGGCCTAATGCATGATCTGTTCTGGAGACAGTTCCATGTGCACCTGAAAAGAATGTGTATTCTGCTGTTTTAGGATAGAATGTTCTGAATATATGTGTTAAATCCATCTGTTCCAGTATCTCATCCAAAGCCATTATTTCTTCATTGATTTTCTGTTTAGAGGATCTGTTCTTTCACATAAGTGTGCTGTTAAAAGTCCCCTAATATTGTTGTATTATTCTCAATTAGCTCCTTTATGTTTGTTATTAACTGTTGTATGTATTTGGATGTTCCTATGTTAGACATATAAATAGTATAAATATTTACAGTTGTTTTATAATTTTGTTGAACTCTTCATTGTCTAGTGTCCTTTGTCTCTCCTTACAGTCTTTGTTTTAAAACCAGTTTATCCTGGGGCATTTGGGAAGCTCAGTCGTTAAGTGGCTGCCTTCAGCTGAGGTCATGATCCCGGGAGTCCTGGGATCAAGCCCCACATTAGGCTCCCTGCTCAGCGGGAAGCCTGCTTCTCCCTGTCTCCCTCCCCCTGCTTGTGTTCCCTCTCTAGCTGTGTTTCTCTCTATCAAATGAAAACATAAAATCTTAAAAATAAAAATGAATTTGTCCTTTATAAGTTTTGCTACTTTAGCTTTCTGTTGACATACATTTGTATGATAGATATTCCTCCATCCCTTCAATTTCAGTTTGCATGTACCTTTAGGTCTAAAATGAATCTTCCTTGTTTGAGGAAAGCATCTGCATCCTAGAGACCAACTGGGAAGCTCAGGCTTTAGGTGAATGCACTAACCTTTGCCTATAGACGTCTTCCCAGCCCACTCCTCCCTCTAGGTCCTAGACCTGAGCCATGGCCTCCAGCCCAGCCATCTGTCCCTGCTGCAGACCACCTGCCCCCACCGTCCATGTCCTTCTATCATGCCCATTTCTCCTGCCTAATGAGGTTTTGTTCCATTGGGTGCTTTTCCATAAGCTGGCCCTTGTATTAATAGAGCCTTTAGGAGATTTTTGGTAGAAACCAAGGACCTCCTTTCAGTTTTGAGCAGGATTTTCTCTCAATCCCAACCCAAAGAATTATGTACCTTTCTAGTTTAGTCAGATTTTGGGATGGTCTCTCCCCTTTCCCATTCTACATTCTTAGTTATATATTACCTTTATGTCTCAGAAATGAAGAAATGCCCATCAGTCCAATAAAATATAAAATAACCCCTCATACGTACATACCTAAAATGAATCTCATTGTAGGCAGCTTGTAGATGGATCTCACTTTTTTTAAGATTTTATTTATTTATTCGACAGAGAGAAACACAGCTAGAGAGGTAACACAAGCAGGGGGAGTGAGAGAGGGAGAAGCAGGCTTCCCGCTTAGCAGGGAGCCCAACCTGAGGCTTGATCCTGGGTCTCTGGAATCATGACCTGAGCCGAAGGCAGTCACTTAACCAACTGAGCCACCCAGGTGCCCCAATAGATTTCATTTTTTTAATCTATTCTGTCACCCTGTGTATTTTGATTTTTAGCATTTAGTCCATTTACATTCAAAACAATTATAGATATGTATTTAGGGCCATGTTATTACTTGTTTTATAGTTGTTTCTGAAGACTTTCTCTGATCTTTTCTTGTCTTTCTCTCATGTTTTGGTCATTTTTTTAGTGATCTATTTCTCTTTATTCTTTGCATATTTATTATAGGTTTTTAATATATGGTTACCAATACATAACCTCTTCTGTATATAGAACTTATTAAGTTGATAATCCTTAAGACTGGACTTATTCCTTACCCCTCTCCCCATGCTTTAAATATATGTTGTTATATTTTATATCCTTTTATCTTGTGAGCACCTTGCCTTTTTTTTATAGAAATATTCATCATTATTGCTTTTATGTTTCCTACCTTTCTATTGTAACTTTTGGTCTCTCTCATCTACTCAGAGTTCCCTTAAATATTACTTGTAAGGATGGTTTAATGGTTATAAACTCCTTTAGTTCTTGAAAGGGAAACCCTTTCTATTCTTCTCTTCTGAATGATAGCCTTGCTAGATAGAGTATTTTCGGCAGTAGATTTTTCCCATTCCACACTTTGAATAATCATTCCACTCCCTTCTGGCTAGGAAAGTATCTGTTGAAAAATCTCCTGCTAGTCTTAGGGGTTTTCCCTTCTATGTTTCTATCTTTTGTCTTGATGATTTTTCTTTGCAGGTTATTGTTCTGTTGAGGCTTTCTATTTCTTATTGTTTCAGTTTTGATAGTTTATATGTTTCTAGGAATTTATCTATTTCTTTCACTTTGTCCAATTTCTTGAACTATAGTTTTTTCATTAGAGTCTCTTAACAATTGTTTGTATTTTTGTGGTGTTTATTATTATTTCTCCTCTCTCATTTGTGACTTTATTTATTTGGGTCCTTTCTCTTTTCTTTTTGATTAAGTCTGCCTAGAGTTTTCTAAATTTTCTCAATTTTATCAGAGATCTAGATCCTGGTCTCATTGATCTATTACATTGTTTTCTTTGTTCTATATGATTTATTTGTGCTCTAAACTTTATTGTTTTCTTTCTTTTTATGACTTTAATATTCATTTGTTGTTTTTCTTACTCCTTTGGGTGTAAGATTAGGTTATCTCTTTGAGATTTTTCTTGCTTTGAGATAGGTGTGTACCGCTATATACTTCCCTTTTAGGACTGCTCCTGCTATATCCCAAATGTTTTGTATTGTAGTTTTGTGTTTTCATGTTCATGTGTTTTTATACATTTTGTTTACTATCCAGGTTGAACCATTTATTGTTTAGTAGCATGTTGTTTAACCCTCATGTATTTGTGATCTTTCCATTTTTTTGTTGTTGTTGTTCTTGACTTCAAGTTCATAGCATTATATTCAGAAAAGATGCATGGTATGATCTCAGTATTATTGTATTTGTTGAGGCCTGATTTGTGATGTAGGACATTGTCTGTTCTGGAGAATGTCCCATGTGCACTTGAAAAGATTATGTATTCTGCTGTTTTAGGATGCAATGTTCTGAATATATTTGTTAACTCCATCTGAATCAGTGTGGCCTCGAAGCCATTGTTTCCTTGTTGATTTTCTATTTATATGGTATTTCCATCAATATAAATGGAGTGTTTATGTCCCCTGCTATTGTTGTTATTATTAATTTCCTTATGTTTGTTGTTCATTATTATATATATTTGAGTGATCACCTGTTAGGTATAAAAATATTTGCAGTCATTACATCTTCTTGTATTGTCTGCTTTATTATGATATAATAGCCTTCGTTTTTTGTTACAAGCTTTGTTTTAAGATCTAGTTTATCTGATATAAGTATTGCTATTCCCACTTATTGTTGACATGCATTTGTGTAATAAATGTTTCACCGTCCACCCACTTTCAATCTGCGGGTGTTTTTATGTCTAAAATCCATCTCTTGGGGCATCTGGGTGGCTCAGTCATTAAGCATCTGCCTTCGGCTCAGGTCGTGAGCCTGGAGTCCTGAGATTGAGCCCTCCATCGGTATATGTATGGATATACAAATGGATTATCAACAGTTTTTTAAAAATGGTTAAAATTTAAGCTTTACTAATTATGAAAAAGCTAATTAAATCAACTATGGGTTATTTCACCTATTAAAGACATCAAAAGATTTAAAAAGTATTTAAGGGGTGCCTGGGCGGCTCAGTCATTAAGCGTCTGCCTTCAGCTCGGGTCATGATCCAGAGTCCCAGGATGGAGTCCGTATCGGGTTTCTTGCCCTCTCTCACTCCCTCTGCTTGTGTTCCCTCTCTAGCTATGTTTCTCTCTGTCAAATAAATAAATAAAAAATCTTTAAAAAATAAAATAAATAAAATAAAATCAGTCTTTTATAGGTATCATATAAATGGCTGTTGTCTGGGGTTTTGGTTTTGTTTTGGTGTGTGTGTGTGTGTGTGTGTGTGTGTGTGTGTGTGTGTGTGTGTTTGCCTCCTGACAGTCTATGTCTTTTGATTGGAGTGTTTAGTCCATTTACATTCAGAGTAATTATTTATATATATATATATATATATATATATATATATATATATATGTATTGATATATATGCCTTTTTATTACTTGTTTTGTCAGTGTATCTGGAGATTTTCTTTGTCCCTTTCTAGTTTTTGTCACTTTTGGTCCTTCCTTTCCATGCCAAGATTCCCCTTTAATATTTTTTGCAGGGCTAGTTTCGTGGTCACAGAGTCCTTTAGGGTTTTTTTGTTTTTTGTTTGTTTGTTTGTTTGTTTGTTTTGTTTTTTTAATCTGAGAATCTCTTTATGTCTCCTCTATTCTGAGTTACAGCCTTACTGGATAGTGTTCATTGCTGCAGATTTTTCCCATTCAGTAAGTTGAATATATCATGTCACTTCCTGTTGGCTTGCCAAGTTCCTGTTGAGAAATCTCCATCCAGCCTTACAGTCTTCCCTTGTAAATTAAGGATTTCTTTTATCTTGCTGTTTTTAAGATTTTGTTCTTTATCACTAGATTTTGCCAATATAATTACAATATGTCCTGGTGTTGGCCTGCTTTTGTTTTTGTGGGAGTTTTCTTTTCCTCCTGGGCCTGGCTGTCTGTTTGCTTTCCCAGATTAAGGACGTTTTCTGCTATTATTTCTTGAAATAAATTTTCTGCATCCTTTTCTCTCTTCTTCTGGGACTCATATAAGAATGATTTTATATTTGATGGAATTACTAAGTCCCCTAAGTTTATTCTCATGTTACATAATTCTATTGTTCAACTTCATTATTTTCCATTATTTTATCTTCTATATCAAATAAATCATTCCTCAGCTTCTTCCTGCCTGCTTTTCATTGCATCAAGCTTGTTCCAATCTCATTTATAGCATTCTTCATTTCCGACTGTTTTTTAATTCTTTTATCTCTATGGTAAGTGTTTCCTTGTTATCTCACATTCTTTTCTGAAGCCCAGTAACTATCCATATAATTGTTGCTTTAAATTCTGGACCAGGCATATTACTTTTATCTGCCTCAGTTAGATTCCTGACTGTGATGTTTTCTTGTTGTTTCATTTGGGATGAAGTACTCCATCATGGCATTTTGTCTAGGCCTCTGCCTTCTTTTATGTGTTAGGAAAACCAGTTATGTTTCCTGCTCCTAAAATTAATGGCTTTGTGAAGAAGCAGTCATGTAGTTACCAGTACCTGTCACTTCTGAGATTTCTCTCTGGTATATGCTACATATGTTCTGCTGTTATTTGGCTTGCTCTGTCCTTCAGCCCAGTCGCCCACAGAGGTTCTCCTTGCTTGCAATGTACAGTATTTGTTCTTTGGCCAAAATGTGATGTTTTAACTAGTATGCTGCTCTGTTCTGCTTATCAAATGTAACCTGATACTATTTCCACTCCAACTAAAGCCCTGTAAAACTCTTATAGAGATATGTGGTTTGGGCAGGGGTTTCTGCTGATCTTCTGAGGGAGGAACCCACCATTCTGGTACTGGGGTAAGCTTGACTGAGAAGAGCAGTTTCATCAGAAAGCTGGGGTGTGGAACTTGGTATAACTATGTTAGGCAGCCAGTTTAGGTGCTGCAATGCTTATTGCAGCTGGCTCTGTGTTTATGCTGAGGGGCAGGGGAGAAGAATGGTACCAGTCAGCTCTTCTTCCCTGAGAGCAGTCTCCGTGAATGCTGCCTCTCAGGGAAGCACTCTGAGAAGGGCAAATAATCTCCCACCTGCGTGCTCCAAGCATTTTCTAGTTTGCTGTTTTCAAACTGTCCACCTCTAGCGGGTTTTTTTTTTGCCCACCTTCTGTCCAGGAGCAACACAGTGCCCTCCAGGCTCTATCCCAGATAATCCTGGTGACCTTTAAAACTGCAACAGGCTTGGGGCACCTGGGTGGCTCAGTCGTTAAGCGTCTGCCTTCCGCTCAGGTCATGATCCCAGAATCCCGAGATCGAACCCTGCATCGGGCTCCCTGTTCTGCAGGAAGCCTGCTTCTCCCTCTCTCACCCCTCCTACTTGTGTTCCCTCTCTAGCTGTGTTTCTCTCTGTCAAATAAATAAAATCTTTAAAAAAATCTGCAACAGGCTTTAGAGACATGGTGTGGTAGGGGCTTGTGCTAATCTCCTGGGAGATTGGTACACCATGCTGGGACTGAGGCAAACTTGACTGAGAAGGGCAATCCCACTAGAGTGCAGGAGTGTGAGATTTGGTGTAAGCAAGTTAATTAGCCATTGTCAGGGCTACAGTGCTTCCTGCTGGTAGCTAGCTCTCTGTTTATGCTAAGGGGTATTGGAAATGGTTCTGGCCAGCTCCTTTGTTTCTGGAGAGCCATCTCTATGAAAGCTGCCCCTCAGAGAAGCCCTCCAAGGAAAGTGAATAATCTCCCTCCTGTGTGTTCCAGGTATTCTTCAAATTGCCGTTTCCATGTTCTGTCCCCAGGTTGTTTGCCTGCCTTCTCTCTCCAAGAATAGAGCAGTGCCCTCAGGGCTTTGCCCCAGCCAAGCCTACCAACCTTTAAAATTGGGGGCCTTGGGGCAACTGGGTGGCTCAGAGGATTGGGCCTCTGCCTTCAGATCAGGTCATGATCTCAGGGTCCTGGGATCGAGTCCCACATTGGGCTGTCTGCTCAGCAGGGAGCCTGCTTCCCACTCTTTCTCTGCCTGCCTCTCTGCCTATTTGCAATCTCTCTCTCTGTCAAATAAATAAATAAAATCTTAAAAAAATAAAATTGTGGGCTTTAAGCCTCACTGTTTTATTTTTTGTTGTTTATTAACATATAATATATTATTTGCATCAGGGGTACAGGTTTGTAGATCATCAGTCTTACACAATTCACAGCACTCACCATAGGACATAACCTCCCCAATGTTCATAACCCAGCCACCCTATCCCTGCTCCCCCACCCCCAGCAACCCTCAGTTTGTTTCCTGAGATTTAGAGGAGTCTCTCATAGTTTGTCTCCCTCCCCAGTCCCATCCTGTTTCATTTTTTCACTCCCTACCCCTCATGACGCCCCCATGCTGCCTCTCAACTTCCTCATATCAGAGAGATCATATGATAATTGTCTTTCTCTGATTGACTCATTTCACTCAGCATAATACCCTCCAGTTCCATCCACGTCATTGCAAATGGCAGGATTTCATTATTTTTGATGGCTGCATAGTATTACATTGTATATATATACCACATCTTCTTTATCCATTCATCTGTCTCACTGGTTTTAGGAACTCATGAACATCGGCCCCTCTCATGTTCTAAACCATTGGCTTTGGGTAAATATTCTCCTTGTGCATTCCCCTGTGTGCTCTACTCTTTCTCACCCTTCTCTGTGACCACAGTTCCTTCCCCTCTGCAGTGCCTATGATCCATTTCTCTCCTAAGCCACATCTGCATACTTCCGACCAAATTAATATGACCTCTTCTCTCCCTTTAGTTGTGGAGGTTGTTCTATCAGTGTTCATGTTGATTTCTGTGATATTTTGGATGGTTTGATTGTTACTAGTTGTGTTTGTGAGACAAGATGAGCCTAGGGTCCTCCTATTCCACCACCATCTTCTCCAGAAAACCAATGTATGTATTTTTTTGAGAGGGGAGCACAGTCCAGTCTATAACAACTAATCTATTAAATTAATCTGGTCACTATGGTTCTCATACAATCCTAATCTTTGCTCCTTCCAAGCTTTTCAGTCTGTTCTCCTGTTTTTGTCCTACCTCAATTATCTTTGCCAGTTCTTTATCTTTAGATGTTGGAATATGCCAAGTCTCAGTCATCAGTCACATTATTTTTCTTTATTTGCTCTCTTAATAAGTGCACTCAGTTCTCTTGACCCTAAATGTTATTTCTTACTGAAATTTTTTCCAAAATTATATCTCCACTTCTAAATGAGTCTCCCTTGATATCAAGATAGGTATATCTACCTGCTTTGTTTTTTTCTTTTTTTCTTTTTTATTGTCTTTACTTGGAACTGGAATCTTGATTTTTGTTTTTTTTCCTACCAGACTGCCTAAACCTAGTCCTCTTTCAGTGTTCTCCAACTTACCAAAATATCTTTATCATTCAACCAGTTTCTCGGGCCATAAAACCCTGGAGTTGACCTTCATTCTGTGCTTACCACTTGACATCCAATCCATCAGCAGTTCCTGTTAGTTCAGACTTTAAAAACAAAATGTTGGTTCTGATGGCTCTCTAGAAGGAAGCACTCCAAATCTAATCACTTAACATCACCTCTATTGGAACATCTCTTATCATCTTTCTAGACAATTGCAGTAGTCTCCCAACTGGTCTGTGCTTCTGATCACTTCCATAATTTGTTCTAAGTAGAAGGACCATAGTGGTCTTTTAAAAATATAAATAAATATTTATCCAAAATTATTTATTTATTTGTTTGTTTATTTGTTTGTTTATTTATATAAAAATATGAGTATATTTATTTAAACCCCTGGAAGTTATCTCCTTCCCCTCTGTTTTTTCTTCCATTCCAGTTACAGTGGGTTTCTGTTTCCTCTAGTAGAATGTTCTTTACCCAAATCTCATTTCATTCAGTTCTTTTCTCAAATACTACCTTTATATGACAGTCTTTCTTATATAAAATATCCACCATGTATACATATGAGATTTTTTATTACTCTTTTCTTTTTTCTTTATATCATGTATCATTACTTAAAATTGTATTTTTTTAATTTATTTCATTGTCTATCAAGCTTTCCCCACTAAAATGTAAATTCAAAGAGCAAGGACTTTGTCAAACTTCCAGCAATATAGTAGGTAATCAGTAAATATTCATTGAATGGACGAAATTATTCTGATACATGTTCTTACATAATTCTTTATAGAGTTCAAGCCCTTGAAATTTATGCCCAGCTTCCACACCACCCATCATCCCTCCATACTCTCCTGCCTGTGCCCCCCAAAACACAATTAGACAAAGCTCTGAACATTAGTATCTTCCATTTCTAACAGATTTAAATTTATATTCCAATATTCTCCTTTATTTAATCCCATCTATCTTTGGGTGCTAAGTATTTTTGATAGAATTTTTATTTTACTTTTGAACTTAAATAACTATCTTCAATGTCAAAGCTTAACTTCAAAAAATTATTCATCTTGATTTAGATCACTCCCTTGATGGACCCCTTGCAAATGGTGATGGCAGAGAGCCTCGGACAGGAATCAAAAGAAAACTACTTAGTGCATCAGAAGAAGATGAAAGCATGGGAAGAGAAGAGAAAGAGAAAAAAGAAACAAAGGAGAAATCACATTTGTCCTCCTCAGAGAGTGGAGAGTTAGGATCCAGTTCAAGTTCTGAAAGTACCTGTGGTTCTGATTCTGATTCTGAATCAACTTCCAGAACAGATCAAGATTACATAGATGGAGACCATGACTATAGCAAATTCATACAAACCAGGCCTAAAAGAAAACTCAGAAAGCAATATGCCAATGGAAAAAGAAACTGGAAGACAAGAGGCACAGGAGGAAGGGGCAGATGGGGCAGATGGGGGAGGTGGAGTAGAGGAGGCCGAGGAAGAGGAGGCAGGGGACGAGGAGGTCGAGGAAGAGGTGCAGGTGCCACTAGAGGGAGAGGGAGAGGGAGAGGAGGAAGAGGTGCTTCTAGAGGAGCCACCAGAGCCAAACGTGCACGTATTGCAGATGATGAATTTGATACCATGTTTTCAGGACGTTTCAGTAGACTGCCTCGAATTAAAACAAGAAACCAAGGCAGGAGGACTGTTTTATATAATGATGATTCTGATAATGACAATTTTGTGTCCACTGAAGATCCTCTGAATCTTGGTACATCCAGATCAGGCAGAGTGCGTAAAATGACAGAAAAAGCCAGGGTTAGCCATCTCATGGGATGGAATTATTAACAGTTAATAAATTTAGAGTAATTTAAAAAATTTAATGGCCTTCTACTGCAGGGAATTTATTAGGAAATCTACAAAGCAAGTTGTGTGGGGACTTCTGCTTCCTTTCACATTGGTGCTTTTCCATTATGCCAGTATACATTTGTTTCAAGACTTTTGATCTCCACACTTCATTTGTTAAAACAAGCCTTACTCATTAGGCCTTAAATTAAAAAAAAATTCTGCCCACATATAGACACACACACAACACATCACAAACACACTACAGATTTACTACATTAAAGGAGCATTCAGCTTCTTAAGAGTAGCATGACATTTTTATCTCAATTTAATATCCGTCTTTTGCTTTTGTATCACAGAATTATAGCACCTTCTTACAGAGTTTTATATAGTTTGTCTTTGCCATTTTGATTCCTGTACCCAGTAATAATAACTTTTGCACAATACACCAATCCTACAGGCAGCTATTAAATGTTTACAGTTTCTATATTGTAAGAACGATCTGGATTATTTTACTCTTCCCAGGCCAAACTTCCATGAATTGTACTGAACTGAAGTATATATTTATACTACAGTTTTTTGGGGGTGGGGGATCTTGATATGCTTTTCATTGATCTGCTTAATTCATGTTAAAGGTGAGAAAGGGTTGGTGCCTTGTAAATATGTAGCGAATCTTTGTGGTATGTCCTGATGTTTGCATTAACTTTATTAAAAAAGAATATTTGAGGTATCAATCTAGACAAGGTGCCAAATGCAAAAGTTTCTTGCATCCATTTTCTTTTTCCTATTATATTTTGTTGCATTAATAGAACTCGTGTAGTTTAAAGAATAACTTAAACATTTGAAAAAAAATCCTCATCCACAAAGAAAAACTTCTTTGAATAGTAGCTCAGCTACCTCTATTAACTACAACTACTGGAAATGTTAAGGAAAATAGATGCTGTTATTCATTACTGACTAAAAAAATAGAACAAGCTTGATAATAAGAATGAATACTTCTATGTTATAAGCTGCAAGGGTGTTAATAATTGTATTGGCTCTCAAATTAATAGTCATAATTAACAGACTTTCATAAGTGTAGTATGCTGTACCTTAGGCTTTTCTTAGTACATACTTGTGTAAGTAGACTTGGTCTACTGCTATGTATCTCTGCTACCACTTGCTATTTACAGCTGTGAGTGATTGGTTTTCATTTGAATTTTAAAATGTAACAAAGCAGCTAGTTTGAATTGGAATGTTTTGGCTAGCAAATATTTTGAGACAATTTTAATAGATTTTGCTCATACCATTCCAAAAGGTTCTTCCGTTATAATCTTTTAGAAAAGAACCTCATTACCCTGCACACTGATGTTCAAGTCATATTTTATAGATTAAAAAACATCTTTAAAACCCTGATGATCTTATTTACAGCAGTGGAGTGCACATGATTCCATAAATGAGCTTGAGTTACAAGATGAATTTTAGTCCTCAAGTTTGAGAAATTTCAAATTCACTAATTTGTTTGCTGAGTGGGGTAATATTAATCTCTTATCAGGTTTGTTGCAATTAGATCAGACTTTGGATATTAAAAAAAAAACTTCCTAATGTATGCCTAGTAATCCCAGGATAATTCTTAAGCTAATGTGTTCATTTCATGTTTTCAATCTTTTTATGCATCTGAAAATCCTTAAGTGCAAAGGAAGGAGTACACACATAACTTTGCTCTTTTGTTTGGGTCAGGTGGGGGTTGTTCCTGTACTAACAACTTTAAGCAGTTTTCACTTGCAGTAGAAATGATGTTCAGGCTTTAAGAAAGTATTGTTGTGAATTGTTAATGGCACTAATTTCTGTTACTGAATGGTAGATCAAGCTGATTTTTTTGTTGTTGTAGTGTTGTTATTTGTTGTTGTCGTTGATGTTGTTGTCGTTCGTTTTTCACTAAACCAAAACTACTGCTGGTTAAGCTCAAGCTGACACTTTTAACCATACTATGGATTCAAAAACATTCACATTTGAAACTCTGCGTTTGATTTTTGCTAAAATATACTGTTTTAATTATTCATCTCATGGGCATTTGGACTAAATTTGTGCCTGTGTTTTCCTAGAATCAATAACACTTTGACTTACCTTAAAGTAATATAGTTACTTAAATTCATAGATATACTCAAACATGTATTATGTGTATCAATTTAGTGTGAAATTTTATGTTGGCATTCTTCTATGAAGAGCTGACCCCTTCAAATGTAGAAGAATTGCTATTTGTGTGATTTTAGCTATCTCAAGCTTTATTTATAATTTATTTTAAAAAATAAAAATGCCACATTTATTTCCCATATGTCAAGATTTTCTAGGTTTAGACAATTAGAGTAATGCTGAAGACATTTTTAAGCACATTTTATATGTAGTGAAATACTGTGAAAATACTGGTGAACAGCGTTTTGCTATAATGTTGATTTCAGTTATTAGGATTTAAAAGTCACCAGGGTATGTTAGGTGAGCATATTTACCATTTATTATAAAACAAACAGATTATTCTCTGTTTGCATGCAAATTATTTTAATACATGTGAAAATAAAAGTTTGGAAGATAGTATTTTTACTTTTATATCTGAACACTTTCCCCCCCGGTTTATACTTTGCTTGTTTGTAACACCGCCTCCTGTGAATGTGTTGTAATTTGTATCACATTGAATATTGTACACTTTAATTTTTTAGAGTACCTTTAAATCTAATAATATCAGGTTCAGTCATAACAAAGCAAGTAGGAAATGAGGTGAAATTTTCAAAGAAAAGTCTAAATCTTAAATGAATTGCTAAGAAATAAACTTATATTTAGGTCCATGAGAACATACACATTTATAAACCTAAACCTATGCTGGATATTGATAGTCACTGAACTATAAAATTTCTCATGAATGCTAATATTTTAATTCCTAGCTTTAAGATCTTATCATGTGGATCTGTTTATGAACACAGAATTGTGTGTTCTATGTCTTGCTGTGTGTGACTCTTCCAGCAATAGGATGCTTTTCAAAACATTCACTAGCCTATCAGCCTAATGACTGAATTTGTGTGTGTGTGTGCACGTGCGTGTAGATTTTTCCCAATTTGACACACTTTGTCTTGGACATTAAAAAAAGAATATTTTATATGGAAGACAGCTGTATTCACAGTCTACCAATTATTTGCCTCTGTTTAAAGCGCTTAGCCTATATATATATATACTGCTTCATCATCCATTTCATTATGCCTTCTAGATAAACTAGGTTTTTATCACATACCTGTGTCCCTCATTTTTTTTTAATTTATCCTTCTTTCACTTGTTTCTTTTTCCATTTCCCTTCCCAAAGATCAGGCTTGTACTAGAATTCTTCATACAGCACTTTGTTTCACCCAGAGGCTAAGAAATTGAGTAAAATGTATAAATCTCATAATACAGAACTGTGTGCTCAGATATCTAACTTAGCCTTGTAATACTTTGAAGTAAGTTTGAGTGATTTGTTATGTTGTTGTTTTTGTTGTAATCCTATAGGTTGTCATCAGACAATAATAGAGTGATTGAAAAGAAAAATGTGAATGCCACTTCTTAGTTTTTGATAAAAGCTTTTTGAGCATTTTTCAGAATTTGTATGTTTGTGGTAGTGATAAACATCTTTATTACTTGCTTATATATTTTGGGAATTATTTTATGCACATTTACCAACTGGTACTTATCTTTAAATTTGGAATTTTCACATCCACAAAAAGGAAACTTACATCGTGTATAATTTTCAGTTTACTTTGATATCCAACCTTTTAAACAGTTATTAACATACTGAGTTCCAAAATGAATATAGTTCAGTTCTGTGGGAGGGAATGGAGCTTTTGACGTTTTTTTTGTTTTTTTGTTTTTTTTTGTGGTACCATAAGGCTTTATGAAAGTTTTATTGAAAATAGAGTATGATCACTTTTAAGGCTTGTTTTAAAACTTAGTGTGAAAATATTTTCATGCTTTATTTTTATCTCTTAGTAAAGTATCTTTGCTAAGTTTTAATTACAAAGTTTATCAAGTTTTCTTTAAATTCTAATATAAAGTTAATTTTTCCATGGTGCTTATTGTGAAATATGAATTGCCCTCAAGTTTCTAGAATTTATTTCTTATATAGCCTTATCCTGAGTATTTTCTTTTCAATCATTCCTGCTTATTTATATCCTCACTTTTCTTACTGCAATGAAGACTGCACCTAATTTAACACACTTCAACATGACTGGCAATTTATTATTCACTGATGAAAGAAGTACAGTAGAAAGGCCCTGCAGCTTAGAGTTAAGGTGGGTTTATTTATATGTATGCCCATTTGTTATTCTTATACCTATCTTAATTAAATTTATGAGACTTTGACATATAAAAGCATGATAAGTATTTTGTAGAAAATAAAAATATTGATACATATAATCACCATTGGTAATTGACTTTTAAAATCACATACAAAAATATTTAGAAACCCAGTTGGGAAATGTGTTTTTACATATGTCAGCAGATACACATTAGGCAGTACTAAAAATGTTAATTCTTTAAACAATACTGTGGTGATGGCAATCAGTAATTTATTTCTTTGTCCTGTAACTTACCATCTTTGTCTTTTGTAATCCCTTACAAAGTATTAACAAAACTGTACCTTATGTTTGTTCTTAGTACCCATAAAATTTTAAGATGGAAAGTCATTGAGTTAATAGTTGATGTGATGTTGTATATGGACAAAATGTCCATTAAACTAAAATTCAGTAAAGGGAGTTGAACTGGCTTGGTTTATAAAAGATGTTTTGTTTGGCAGTTACCAGTCATTATAAGCAATTATCTTCAAAGACAAAAACTGGATTAATTTGTTGCCATTCTTTATGGGATGTTTACAATAAAATTCCAAGTTGTTTGGAATCGCTTGCCCTCTTGCTGCTTCATGATTTAACTCAGGTACTGGAGATAAATTAACAAGAAGAAAGAAATAAGGAGTTTCCTTTCCATTATTCAGCTTCAGCGATTTTAATATATAACTCTTGGTTCTTTCATTTTTTGTTTCTTTGTCATATAATATTATTCTTTGTTATATGAAAAACTAGGGTGATTATTAAACAAAATTAAGACTTTTTTTTTTGCCTTAGTCATTGCAGATACTCTTTTGGTCACTTTTAGGTACTAAATGTTTTAACATTTTAAATGTGGGCAGCTTGGTGCATTAAATAATAATCCTGCAAAGCTTTAGTCAACATTTTGTTTTGAAATGAATAGATTTCTGTCTTTATGGCTTATAAGTTTTAACAACTGAGCAGTGAATCCATAGCATCTTTATTTATAGTAGTATTGCCCACAGGGGTTTATGTATTATAAATGTACATGAAAGAGAGAGAGAGAAGTAAACTGAAAGGTAATTTTTGATCGAGGAATTGAAAGCCCTAACAGGAACATTTATTCCTGACAATTTTCTTCCCAGTGGCAAGAACTTCACGTGGTTCAGGGTAAGTAAGCTGGCCAAAGATTAGACTGCATGTTTTATACATATATTGTCTGTTTTATATATTCAGAATCAAGAAATAAGATATTTAGAGAAAAAATACCCTTGATTTCTTACATAGTATCCTATGGCTATGAAAGGAGCCCAAATATTCACATTTGCAGAGTGTGGCAGATATATTGTTCAACACTTGTGTTTAGTTGCTTGATTGGTTAAAGATAGAGCTATTAATGATACAAAAAGTGTACATTAAATATTATTAGTAGGCTTTGATTTTTCTGACTTCACCTGCTGGGTTTCTTAAAGAATTTTTTATAACAAAATATTATAGCGATATTCAGAAGAAGATCCATCTTTTGCTAGTTGACAAGATTAGTCAAAAACAAAGTACTCTCTACCCTCTTTCTATGTTATATGTCCCTAACAATTTAAAGCTACTTGCCAAAAATATACAAAATAATTCAAGTCAATATATATTGAGCCTGTGAGTTGGTTTTCTTATGATACTTAACCCCATAAACTATACATTTCCTATCTTGGGTCTTTTATAGTACTACTTAAAAGATATTTTAGGGGCGCCTGGGTGGCTCAGCTGGTTAAGCAACTGCCTTCGGCTCAGGTCATGGTCCCGGAGACCCAGGATCGAGCCCCACATCGGGTTGCCTGCTCCGCAGGGAAGCCTGCTTCTCTCTCTCTCACTCCCCCTGCTTGTGTTCCCTCTCTGGCTGTGTTTCTCTCTGTCAAATAAATAAAATATTTAAAAAGAAAGATATTTTATACTACATATTGCCAGAAAATCAAATATATCATTAAATAAAATAAAGTTTTTATGGTACCAAAGTTTGAGGATTATTTTTTTCTTTATCTTTCCTTTCTTTGCAACTTTAGAACATTTTCCTCTGCCAGAAGTTACTTTAATAGCATTTTACTTTTCATCTGGAGATTACAAACATCTAATAATTTTAACTAAGTTATTAATTATTAACAATTTAAAGTTTAATTTTATATTGGAGAATTTAAAAAAAAACATTTTGAAAAGCTAGTATCTTTTCATTAACGTGTAAATTTTGAATTGCCAACTTTCCTGCTCAGCATCTTTATGATTCTTTTCAGAGAATACATTTTGTAGTAAATATATGAAGAAATAAAAACATTTCAGATTGCCTGATTTAGGTTACTAATATCAGTTGGTGGAATTTATTTTAGGGGTGTTTTTATGGTTTATTTTTACCATGATACAACCCTAAGTAGAACTTATATAGCAACAGGTTAATTTATATTTGCAATTTGGTGTAGTCAAGTAATTCAAAGCAGTAAACTGTCTTTTTTTACTATTTTATTTAAATTCAATTAATATATAGTCTACTAGTAGTTTCATAAGTAGAGTTCAGTGATTCATCACTCTTATATAATACCCAGTGCTTATTACATGATGTACCCTCCTTAATGTCCATCACCCAATTACCCCATTGCCTACCCACCTCCCCTCCAGTAACCCTGTTTGTTTCCTATGATTGAGAATCTCTTACAGTTTTGTCTCCCTCTGTGGTTTTGTCTTCTTTTATTTTTCCCTGTTTCCCTCTATGATCCTCTGTTTTGTTTCTTAAATTCCACATATGAGTGAAATCATATGAAAATTGTGTTTGATTTATATCACTTAGCATAATACCCTCTAGATCCATCCATGTCATTGCAAATGGCAAGCTTTCATTCTTTTTAATGGTTGAGTAATATTCCATTGTATATATGTACATCTTCTTTATCCATTCATCTGTTGATGGATATCTGGGCTTTTACCATAGTTTTGCCATTGTGGACATTGCTGCTATAAACATTGGAGGGCTGGTGTCCCTTTGGATCACTACATTTGTATCTTTGGGGTAAATACCTAGTACTGAAATTCCTAGTCCTAGAGTAGCTCTTTTTTTTTATTTTTTTTTTAGGAACCTCCACACTGTATTCCAGAGTGGCTGTACCAGCTCCCTTTGCACCAACAGTGGAAGAGGGTTCCCCTCTCTCCACGTCCTGCCCAACACCTGCCATTTCCTGACTTGTTAAATTCAGCCATTCTGACCAGTATGAGGTAGCATCTCATTGTGGTTTTGATTTGTATTTCCTTGAGGCTGAGTAATGTGAAGCATTTTTTCAGGTGTCTGTTGGCCATTTGTTATGTCTTTTTTGGAGAAATCTCTGTGTCTCCTGCCCATTTCTTGATTAGATTATTTGTTCAGTGAGTATTGAGTTTAATATGTTCTTTATAGATTATGGATACTAGACCTTTATGTGATGAGAGATTTGCAAGTATCTTTTGCCATTCTGTATGTTGTCTATTTCCATTGCTGTGCAAAAGCTTTTGTCTTGATGACATCCCAATAGATCAGTTTTGCTTTTGTTTCCCTTGCCTTTGGAGATGTGTCTATCAAGAAGTTGCTGTGGCTGAAGTCCAAGAGGTTCTTACCTGTGTTCTCTAAAATGTTGATGCATTCCTGTCTCACATTTAGGTAGTTCATCCATTTTTAGCTATTTTTTGTGTTTGATATAAGGAAATGGTCCAGTTTCATTTTTCTGCATGTGGCTGTCCAATATTCCCAACACCATTTGTTGAAGAGACTGTCTTTTTTCCATTGGATGTTCTTTCCTGCACGTCAAAGTTTAGTTGAACGTAGAGTTGTGAGTCCATTTCTGGCTTCTTTGTTCTGTTCCATTGATCTATATGTCTGTTTTTATGCCAGTACTGTACTGTCTTCATTATTACAGCTTTGTAATGTAGCTTGAAGTCTGGAATTGTGATGCCACCAGCTTTAGTTTTCATTTTCAACATTCCTTTGGCTGTCAGGGTCTTTCCTTGTTCCATACAAATTTTAGGATTATTGCAGCTCTATGAAAAATGTTGATGGTATTTTGACATGGATTTCATTGAATGCGTGGATTGCTTTAGGTAATACAGACATTTTCACAATATTTGTTTTTCCAATCCATGGGCATGAATCATTCTTCCATTTCTTTGTGGATCCTTCAATTTCTTTCATGAGTGTTCTATAGTTTTAAGAGAACAGGTCCTTTGCCTCTTGGGTTAGGTTCATTCCTAGGTATCTTACGGGTTTTGGTGCAATTGTAAATGAGATTAACACCGTAATTTATCTATCTTCTGTCTCATTGTTGGTGTATAGAAATTGAACTGATTTCTGTTCATTGATTTTATATATACTACCACATTGCTTAATTCCTGTATGAGTCCTAGCAATTTTGGGATGGAGTCTTTTGGGTTTTCCACATAGCATATCATGTCATCTGCAAATAGTAAGAGTTTGACTTTTTCTTTGCTAATTTTGATGCCTCTTATTTCTCTTTGTTGTCTGATTGCTGAGTCAAGGACTTCTAGTACTATGTTACAGCAGTGGTGATAGTGGACATCCCTGCTGTGTTCCTTACCTTAGAGGAAAAGCTCTCAGTTTTCCTCAATTGAGAGTGATATTCACTGTGTGCTTTTTGTGGATCACTTTTATGATAACGAGATGTATTTTCACTCTATCCCTATACTCTGAAGAGTTTTACTCAAGAAAGCATGTTGTACTTTGTCAATTGCTTTTTCCACATCTATTGAGAGGATCATACGGTTCTCGTCCTTTATTTTATTAATGCAATGTATCCTAATGATTGATTTGTGTATGTTGAAGCACCCTTGTATCCCAGAAATAAATCCCATGTGGTCACAGTGAATAATCCTGGAATCCTATTGGCTAGTATCTTGGTGAGAATTTTTGCATCCATATTCATCAAGGATGTTGGTTTATAATTCTGTATTTTGGTGGGGCCTTTGGTTTTGGGATCAAGGTAATGCTGGCCTCATAGAAAGAGTTTGGAAGGTTTTCTTCCATTTCTGTTTTTTGAAACAGCTTCAGAATTTTTAATGTTTGGGAGAATTCCTCTGTGAAGCCATCCATCCTGGCCTTTTCGTTTGTTGGGAGAGTTTTGATTACTGCTTTGATTTCCTTGCTAGTTATGGATTTGTTCAGGTTTTCTATTTCTTTGTGTTTCCCTTTGGCAGTTTATACATCTCTAGGAATGCATCCATTTCTTCCAGATTTCCTAATTTGTTGACATATAGCTGTGCACAATATGTTCTTATATTTGTATTTCTTTGGTGTTGGTTGCGATCTCCTCTTTAATCCAAGATTTTATTAGGGTCTCTTTCTCGCTCTCATTCTCTCTCATTCTCTCTCTC
>PITA01014200.1:0-54466 GCA_004023965.1 Spilogale gracilis | reverse complement strand
AGACCCTCCAATTTGTTTCTACCTTTTTGCCGATGTTCTTTGTCTCTCGTGGCGGTCCAGAAGTGGGAAATATCACATTTCAGGCTGGTTTCATGGGTGTTCACGGTGGTCTTGTAGTGGTTTTTTTTGTTGGAATTCAGCTCTCTTCAGGGAACTCCCTGAAATGCGGTCACCTGGCCTTCCGCCATCTTGACCCTCTACATATATATTTCTGAAATGTTTGCCCTTCACCTCTACGTTTGACAACCATATTATTATTTTATTAAAACATGATTTCAGGGGCTGCAATGAATTCTGGAGGATGGTTATTTCACAATTTATTTGGTCATTTTCTTATTGCTGGACATTTATGTCTTCAGCGGATAGCTTTTCCATTTATGTCTTCAGCGGATAGCTTTTCCTACTCTTAGTATTTCCAAACAAGGAATCAGTGAAACAAAGCATGTGAATCATTTAAAGACCATTGATACATTGTTAAATTGCTATTGAGGAAGGTTTACCTTGTAACGTAGCATGTTGTTATCAGGGCAGCTCACGCCACACGCTGTGGAGGTGGGACACAGGACCAAATTTGCTGATGAATTACTCTTTTTGGCTTTGATATATAGCCCATGCATGGTCTGGTTTGTCCCCAAGTAGAGGCAAGAGCTTTCCATATCTAGCTGGCAGAAAGAATAAAAACATTCATTTAGGGAGAAAGAGATTCCATTTCAACTACAGTAAATGCTATATGAATATGCAGCATTATAAGTCTTCATATTTCTCTTGCTGACAGTGTGTGTTTCTCACCAGAGTACAGACTTCACGAAACTTTATTTTCTCTATTTAGTTGTGGGAGTGGCAGTAACACACAATGCTGAAAGGTCAACTAAAAGTATGAAATTGTGTCCAGACTCAAAGTTGTGGCTTCTTAGATCTTACTAGGCCCACAGAGCCTAGGTTGCTAGGCCCACAGAGAGACTTAATTACCAATAGGTAAATATGTTGGCAATAAGTAACAAGAAAAACATGCAACACAGCAACAAAGGGAATAGAGATTTTTTTTTGTGGGTTGTTTTCAATAAAATCTTATAATCTCGTTCTGTATGTTTTCGATAAGAGTTGCCTAAGATGAAAACATGTATTCAGCACTACTGACATCAGACTTCTGAAACACAGCTGCAAGCACAGTATTGTTTATCATTTCAATGAAACCTAAAATACATTTCCTTTCTGTTAAGGAAGATGGTGAGTGACAAGGGTACGTTGGGATTTCACTCTTTAGTTGCCCAGATTTCTCTGAGTTCTCTCAAGATTGCCAGATAAACCGTGAGTGTGTGTGAGTGTGTGCATATGTATGCGTGAGGAAGGGAAACAGGAATTCCTTTCGGAAGAGTGACAATGAGTCTTGGCCTAAAACTAGTTTAGGGCAGATGTTCCTAGCAGAAATCTGTTGAAGCAGATTATAAACACTGTCTGGTTGCCAGAAATCAGACTCACATTTCTTTTTGCCTTAATTTCAAAATGCAGATCCCGTTTAAGAAGAAAAGGAACAACACCCCATCTCCCAACTTCTTTTAACTCCTCTTCCTCCCACCCCATCGCTCAGTGAAGAGAAAAATAAGCAACCTTATTTTTATTATGCCTTAAGTTTCTATTTAGGTGAACTGAGTCTACATTAAACCTACTAAAATATCTTCTTCACAACCGCAGTGAATTTTGGAAATCTAATCAAAACTCTAAAAGGTAAGGGATGTCACAAGATTCCTTCAGATTTCCATGCTATGACTAGATATTTAGTCCTGATCTAACAGACATACAAATTCCTTACAATAAAAGCTCTTTATCGTTGTCCTCCCCATGGCCAATTTTGATTCTATATTATATGTATTATATTTAGAACTTAAAATTAACAATACGCTGGTGTGGGCATGGGTTTCACTTTTTGATAAGTCCTTTTTGTAAGACATATTTAGACATATTTACTCACTTCGCTATAAGAATGGATAACCTTATGCAGACTACATAGTTTGTTTTTATGACTTAATGGGGAAAAAAGCATTAAAATTCATTTTCTGATGCATGTATTTTTGATTTACAGAAGGATTTAATCTACATATCTACAGCCCCAGTAATCACATGCCTCCTTTACAAAGGGGAAGAGCAAGGACCTTGAAATTAGGGTGCAGTTTATTAAAACAAATAGGCATTTTATTTTTCTCCTATTGTTGTCACCTCAATGTTTGAAAATTTAGACGGCTAGTTTATAACTTATTATAAAAAGTTGCAAGGAAATGTTTTACTTCCCTTTTCTGCCATGAAGAAAATGATGGTATTCTCAGTAGAATAACAGTGGTTTTAAGGTAGAGCTCAGCACAGAATTCTAATGCATCACTAACTTCTTTTTCATAGCCCCCCCTTTTTTTTTGCAACTCTCACTACACTGTGAACACATTTATACTCATTTTGATAAATATGCTTCAGCTGCATTTCTGTCCATCCTGAGGAATTAAGTTAAGGTTTCAGGATTCTTGAAGAAGGAAAACTAGCACAGCTGTTTTTAGGATAATATGTGAAAAGGATTATTTATTAAAAAACAACAACAACAAAGTAAACAAAAACTAAAAAATCCACCCAAACTCGACAGCTTTCTGGCCTTTACATTATGTAGCATTTTGAAGCATTGGACTTCATCAAAGGTAGAACCATGTTGTTCTCAGATGTTCTTAAGAGAGATGTGCAAGTATGATAGTTTTAGAAATGGAAATGGGCTCTTTCTCACGTTTTCCATGTGTTGCTTCCACCCATGAGCCAGCAACAGTGTCTGCTGATTTCCCATTGGAGGAATAATGAAAGGTAGCACAACATGTGTGCAAGACAGCAGTGAAGCCTCTATAACTTGCAAACCCTGACAACATAGTACATGTTTCAAAGCAAAGAAGACTTTCTCTTCTGTGCATTTGGATTATTGTGCACCATATACTGTGAATCTAAATAAAACACCTTCCAAACCTTAGTGAGAAATAAAGCCAGAGTTTCAGTAAGAACTGATCTCTATCTGCGTTTACCCCAGGCTTCGACTCTAGGTTGATCTTGATCTTTACCTGAATATGAAGAATGAAAGAATCAACCAAGAAAATAACAATTAACCACTACTACGCTAATCATTTTCTTTTTATTTCTTTGGCCAGTTAGTTGACTAAAAAGGAGAAAATACAGTGTTTAAATGATGAGAAATTAGTATAAGTAAGACTGGAGAACATACAAAATACGCTTTAAGGTGACAATTACATATATTTAAACTACCCTTGGAAATTGCCATAAATCAATCATAGAGAAGTTGTAAGTATTAAAATTACATTAAATGAAGAAAGGTGCTTACAGTATGAAGTGAGAGGGAATAAGGCCCCCTGGGGGGGGAATTGCTATCTTTCATGTGTTCAGGGGGTAAAATGGCCAACTGAATGCCCCACAATATTAATGTTATTTATTTCAAAGGCAATTTCCTCATAGCATGTACACCTGAGTTTGTGTAAATGAAATGGGTACATAGTTATTTTTTAATTATATCAGCATATCTTTCAGCACTGTTTCTCAACTACTCTAGCTCTGACTTCAGAACCATGCATTCTAGAATGTAGCTTACCTCTAATTACTTCATTTGGTTAATTTTCTCTTTTCACTTAGATGATAAATTCCTTTTAAGAAAAGTTTGTGTCATATGTTTCTGTATCACCCAATGCTAGGTACTCAGTAAGTAGTTTCTGCCTAATAAATGCTGTTTTATGGGCAGATTAACCCTCAGATATTGAGTAGCATTCAAAAGATCTACTATTAGAGAAGGACATACATTTTATTTGCCTTTTAGATACCTTCCACTTTATTGGGATTCCATATTCTGTTATTCCCTTTTCTCTCTCTTTCCTGTCATCCTATACTCTTCAAATCCCATTATCCCAATTTTAGAGATTATTCATTCACTCAACAGGTAAGTACTACGTGGCTTAAATGTTGGGAACTGTGCAAAGCACCGGATGGAGGGACACAGTTACTTTGTATTGTTTCCAATGCATGTAATTGTTAAACAATGGTCAGAAAAGCATCTATTTGCTTCTTATTTTAGACCTTCAGTATTCATGGAAAACGAATTACAGCTTCTGTGAGATTCCATCTATAGGCACCTAAATGCCTATGGGAAAATCAGAGGTCATCATTGCACCTTTGCTCACTGTGTGGGTGGGTAGAGACAGGAGGGTGGAAGTTGTTATGAGACATCCGCATCTACAAGGATGGAGAGCTGCCAAAAGCTTAACTGGATTCCCACAGAGGCCAAGGTGAGCAGGAAACAGGCTGCAGGAGTGACGTAGGGGAAGCCTGGCGGAGCTGCTAACCTCTCTCACTTGACACAGAGCTGCAGAATTAATGGCCAACACCACCCAGAGAGTTTTAATGACCTTGAGGGGCCCTCATAAGGTCAATAAGCTTCTACTTTCCAGATTGGAACTGCCCTTAATGAATAGAATCGCCATACACCCTAACAGGCTAAGGGTGATAGAGTGTTGGTCCAGGAGAAATTGAAGTTAAGCCAACAAAACTTCTGTTTTTTTCTAATGACTGGGTAGTTTTCCGCTTTGAGGTACGATTTTGGACATGCAAAGGAGACCCCAGTACACATCCTAACACTTCACAAATGAAGAGATTTCACTATCAGGCTGCCCCAGAAAGCAGTATTTTTCAATTTCATTGCTTAGAATTTTAAGGGGACATGCAATATTTATCTGTGTGTGTGACTAACCAGATTTGCTTTCTTTGGGACTGGGAGAACCTAGAATTGAGAGGAAATGGAGAGAAAGGACAAGGGAGTTGGGGGGCGATTATGTGAGTAAAAAAATATAGGAAGGGGAGCTGGTGAGAAGTAATGAAGACAAAGTGTGTCAGTACAAGTTTAGTAAGAAAATCCATGTCAAGAACAATTTAATGGGATGCTGTCTAAGATAGAAGTGGCATTTTAACTTCCTCGGGCATCTTCCCATCACATCTCTAAAATGTGAAATAGGTAATTTCATTATTAAGACCTCTGTGATTTCAAGATTCCTTTAAAGTAAAAAGCCTTGTAGGGTACCTGGGTGGCTGAGGTGGTTAAGCACCTGCCTTCGGCTCTGGTCATGATCTCAGGGTCCTGGGATCTGTGTGGAAGTCAAACTTTCATGGAAGGCCAGAGACGTTGCCAGGGGAAAACATCTTCTATGGACATAGCACCGACCAATACACTCAACCAGACAGTCAGTGTGATTACTGTGGTTTAATTCAAACGACACACATCTTTGCCAACTCTTGGCCATAAATCAATGATATAAGTTCCTCGCCTTAATCTTTGCATTTAAAAAAACATGTAACACTAATTGACACTGATGTCTACAGAGGGTTTATTTCACTTGAGAATCTCAGATCATGGGATGTTTTTTATTATTGCTATTTTTATTTTAGTGACTTCAATAAATAAAAGGAAGGATCAGAGAACTTAAGAGGTTGTTAAGCTTTCATTTATCTTCATTCAAACATCATTCATTTAGTCATTCATCTCGTATCTCAGTTCACTGTATGAGATGCTGAAAACTCAATAAGGGGCAAATCTAGGTAGACTTCTTCATAAAGTCTGAAGTGTATAGGAGACACTGCATTTAATCAAATAATTCCTAACTTAGGCATCTACTAAAGAATCTTGGCCTCTATTTGGAGCATGGACTGATTCTTATATTTCTATGTCTATACTTTATCAGAAGATGGCAAGTGTTGCTTAAGAACTCTTTCATTTCTATTTTTCAGAAATTTACTCATTTGTAAAGAGGCAGAAGAACCTCTCTTGATACTTAAAATAGTACCATTTATTGATATATTTTGAATAGGAGCCAGTAGCCCACCTATATCAATAACTCCAATACCATAAAACAATTTGAATAAAACTATCCAAATCAGTTCACGTTGGGGCATGACTTCCCCCCCCCCATGGGGCACGCTAAGTCTGCAATTCTGTGAATATGTCGGAATATTCAGAATGCCCTAATTATCACATAACCACCCATACATTGATTCAGTCATATCATCAGAAAATTCTCCCCAATTTCATTTTTGAAACCTTGAGATACTTATAAAAAAATTCCAGACCTGAATAGAAACATCTCTTGCTGAAGTAGGTTGACTCCAAAGCAGAGATTTTTAGATATGAGAAATTGCGTTCTTTTTAAAAAAAGCTCTGTGATCACTTTTCCCTTTATATGACATTCTAATGTCATTTATTCTTCCATTTCCTTTTGTTCTTTCTTGGTGCTATGTGTGACTAATGCAATTTAGATGGGCTTGTAGCCATGGAAACTATAGAAGGCAGAAATATAAGTCTATTCACTTGGGGCCATCTTTCCCATCAGCCACCCTGTCAATTTCTTGGTTACTGCTATACTGAAATATACTTTAGTAGAAATTTAAAATGGAAATTGTTGTGATTATTTTTTATTTTTATCAACTTCCTGCTTCATTTTTTAAGATGGAAAATAGTGGTGTTTTATGAATTATTAATGTCCCATGCTGCCTTGGGGTTCCTAAGGAGAAGGTGTCATATTCAGAGATAAATTCAGATTGTGATTTTCATGAAAATATTGAAGAACTACACAAACCATATCCAATAGATATGCTTCTGTTGAAACATTTGCTTCTGGGATATAGAGCTGACTTGGGAATATTTCATTCAATAAACACTCTGTAAATTAAAGCACTTTGAAAACATTCATGCACCGGTGATCATTATCTTTAATGGCATTTGATAAAGAGAAATTCGTTACCAATCACTTTAAGAAAATGTTTTATCTTTCATGGAAACAAAAGGTGTACGTATCAGATAGGTACTATTCTGTTCTTATTCAATTTTAATTAGTTTATCCTCCCATCTTGGCCAATTACTTTACTTGGCCGCCTTTCTAAATGAATGTTGTTGTTGTTCATTTTCATGTCAGTTTTCTGGTCCTCTTTTTTCTTCTTCTTCTTTTTTGCTTTTTTCTTTTGTTACTTCAGTCTACAATTCCTTGCATTTGCTTTGATTTCTAGTTCACAGACTTAGAGAATATTGGAAATGGAATGGTTTCATAAAGGATCCAATTCAACACAAGCATTTTACAGAGGAGACAGAGAGCTCCAACCTCAAATGTAACAGCCTCCTCTGCATTTCCTCTTTGATCACAGGCAAGTCAAAGGTCTTATGTCCCAGAATGAACTCTTATATTCCCCCAAAACTGCTCCTCCCACACTGTTTCCAATCAAATAAACGTCATGAGCATATATTCAATTGCTCAGGCCTAAAAATCCTGAGGCCATTTGTGACTCAGTCTGACATCGAAACCATCAGCTGGTCTAAATTCCTGTCTCAGCTCCAAACACGGATGCCATCTTTAAAGACATCATCCCTGATTCCCATCCCCCAAGCCATTCTATGTATTCACTAGCTCTTGTTTTTCTCTGTGGAGCTCTTCACCATCTGAAATTGGCACTGTGTGTTGATTGGCTGAATCAGTATCATAACACCGTAATGTAAACTCCTTGAGGGCAGTAAATTTGCATACCCTGTTCATCCCTGTATCCCTAACTGCAGAAGAGTGCCGATGCTCGGAATATGCTCAATAAATTATACATGAAAGAGCAAACAACTGCATTACTTGAGTCACTGAGCTGCTATGTTATATGACTACTTAGCAGCAAAGCTGGAAAAAGGATCTGAAAATTCTTTTCATTCTAGTGCTTTCCTCACTACAATAAGCTGCCTCTCATTGTTCTCTTATTTGGTTCCTACTTCTTTAATATTTTGCTCACAGTACATTTTGCTCTCAAATATAAACAGTAATCATGCATTTACAAAGTTAATAACTTTATGGAATGCCACGGATTGTTCTTTCTGAATGCCACCTTATCTTCATAGGATCTAATGATACATTTTCCTCTTCATTCCAACCCTAGATGACATCCTCTTTTCCTACAATCTGAAACCTTTATGGTAGAAATAGTTCTGATACTGCAAACCAGTGTTCTTCATTCTGTATCCAATCCACTGATGGATTTTTGGATGAAACCATTAAGACGCAGCACACAAAAGCTGTTCACTCTCTGAGGCTTGGAGTTCTCTTCCATGTTCCTTCAAATTATTAGCAGAACTCAGTTCCTCACTTCACAGGACTGAGGTCCTGTTGTCTTCCTGGCTGTTTCCTGGGGACCACTTCCAGCTCTTAGGGGCCACTACCCTCTTCAGGCAGTTCACAACCTAGCTGTTTGGGAATTCTAGTCACCAGAAGCACATCCTTTAACTTCTGAAACCAGCTAGAGAAAACGCTCTTTTTGTAAGAGTTCAAGTGATTAGGTTAGGCCCACCTTAGGTATTTTCCCTTTTGTCATCTAACATAATAATCATGGGAGTGATGCCTCATTGTATTTGTAAGTCATGCCCACACTCAAGATAATTATACAAAGCATGTATACCAGGAGTGGGACTCTTGGGCACCATCTTAGAATTCGACCTAAGACTGTATAATTTCCAGTAAGAGTCAGAATTACTAGGGGTATAGACAGAAATAAATAAACACAATCAAGCCTTTCCAAACTGGATTGTTTCTCTTTCCCTCAGCATCTCTACTGAGATGCCACGTGAGATGCTACTTGATGTTAACGAGAACATTCCACGCACCCATTTGTTTGGAAAATTTGTAATCTGGTAGTTTGTTTTTAGTTACATGATCTCTCAGAGTTCTTAATAATCATGTGGAATCTCTAATAAGAAACATTTCCTAAATATATTTGATCAAAGGACAAAGTTTCTTGCCAGACTGTGGCTGATGGCGGTGCTGGTTGTTTATTGTCAGGATTCTTGCTGACTAATCAAGTTTCCTTTCTGATTGGTGGGTGCCTGTCAGGCACCAAAGTATCACTTCTGTTCCAGAGTTGTCTTTCTCAACTCCATGTTCATATTGAAATCACCTGGCAGCTTTTAAAAATGACTAATGCCTTCATCCCTACGCTAGATATTGGTTATAGATATAAAGTGAGGCACACACTTTAGCAATGTTTTAATATTTCAAGTATTTAAGAATAATGACCACACCGACACTGACCCAGGATATTCTAAACATTGTCCATTATGCCACATGATTTGGATTAACGGCTTTTTATTCTATCTTCCCTTAAATCCCATGAGTTCAGGCTCATGAGATCGATTTTACAGAAGAGAATATTGAAGGTCTAAGGAGTTAAGTAACCTGTCCCAGGACTCAACAGGGTCAAGATGGGATGTGAAACTAGCCTCCCTCCAAAACCCCTGCATTTATTTAATAATTCTGCTATACTACTTAATAAATTAAGCTTTTGTAAGAAGAACATAATAGAAAATCTGTAACAATCTTAAAAGAACTCCTCTCTCTCTGGACCTGTGGTTACATAATGACATAGGAAGAAAAGCACCCAGACAGAATTTTGGCAATGTGGCTCTGTGTAGCAAGAAAGCCCAGCCTCAGTGAATGGAGAGCATACAGCTAAGGCAGGATAAAGAGCCAAGAATGGGCCAGGAACTGAAATTTTCCAGGATACATTTCCAGCTGGTTAAAGCCTGCTTCCTTTGACCACCATGTTGAGCCAGAAAGCAGTCACTTTTTAAGCAAATTATATTAGCACCTGCCAGGGAAAGCCAGCTATTGGCATCTCTAAAAGGCACATGTTATAATTTCTTGCCCATTATGATGGAGATGTGGGATTTGACTATTGGGCTCCAAGATACAGTAATATCAAGGCATCAAGGACGATTTTATTCATATTTATTGTGTGTTTTTTTTTTATACACTTTCTGGAAGACTTAGAACCTGCCCACATCACCAGTTTCAGCAAGCCAAGGCTGAGAGATTAATATTCATGCTTTGAAAGCACCCTTATTTTAGACACCCTTTTGTGGATTTGCACACATTCTGTCTCATTAACCGTGCTATTTCTAGAAGATGGAGAGTCCTCAGACCTCCTAATAGGCTATGATCATAAAATCACAGAAGGTATTTGAGGATGATGGACCATCAGGATGAACTGAGAAAAAGGAGCCCTGAATTCCATTTTCATTGTTTGCAATAATTCATCGTGTTCCCTTGAGCAACTATGTGGAACTTAATTGCAACTGTTTTCTACTTTGAGGAAGTGTGGTGAAAAAGGTGGTCTGAAGGTAATCTTGGCTAAATTGAAAAAAGAAAAAAAATTGGTGTTTGTGACCCAATTCAAATCCATAAACATTAGGGCCCTGTGAGGTTTAAGATTATATCAGAACTGATCTCCTGTTCTCACAAAACTCAAAATCTAGGTAAAATCAAGGTAAATAAATAGTTATCTGGGAGAATTTAACAAAATCTTATATAAAAAAAAAGCAGATACAGAATGCTCTCGGGAGTTGGTGGAGTTGCTATTAGGGCTTTAAATTCTAACCTCCACAGTCACTTGAATGAATAATTAACTTAATCTCAGATCAGCCTCAAGTTTTACCAGTCAATAGGTTGTATTAAAATAAACATTTAGGAATGTAGTGAAGATAAACTACAAGTAAGCTAATGAATGTGAGAAGTGCTTTGGGAAGTGGCAAGCTCTTTTTAAGGGCTGCGTGTTGCTGTAATTATTGATTCTTGGACCATGACGGGAGGGATTCTGTGATGCTTCTGAACAGAAGGGGTATTGGAAGGGTAGAAGTCTTAACACCCCACCGTTTCTTCTTCCTGTATGTCTGAAAGTCAAATGCACCTGGGTGTTCTGTGTTTTATTTGGCAACACCACTTAGAATTTACTTGGAATCCAGGACTGGGCAAGTCCCTCAGCAGGAGTGTGAGCCAGGCTGGGCGCACTGGGGATTAGCTTGTTGTTCTTACCTTTCTACTTCCCTTACTTCTTACCTCCAATCAGGTTAGTTTCTTTTTGAACAGCCAATATTGCTGACTCACGCTGGGCTTGCACTCCATTATTCCGTGCCCATCATAGGGCCAAAGTAGGCAAGAATGTGTTTCATCACTCTCAGAGAGGAGAGCTCAAAATGCCCTTGGAAAGTAGCCGGCCGGCACAGCTACCCAGGTCACCGAAACGTGTTAACATTCCTAAGGAATTACTGCAGCTCAGTGTGATTTTCATCTGAACTTGGGAAAGTCCCTCTGAAGGAAGCTGACACTTTTAAACCAAACACAAGGTGGGTAAAGGACCTGTTACCTTATCTGGTACCTTATCTGAATTATTTACAAGCACATTTTGTTTCCCCCTGAAGCTTGTGATCCTGTTTTCTGTTTATTTTCCCTCACTGAATGAAACTACCAGCCACATCACAAGGTTGGTCTTTTTGAGGGTGTGAGTTTTGTTTTAGTTGTGTTCAATTTGACTCTCTAAACGAGAGCACGGGGTCAGTAACTGTCGGTTTTGTGAGGGGACCTTGAGGAACAGTGAAGTTGCCCCATGTGTGGATCGGAGTGGGGGGAACTTCTGCCCCGGCCGCCGTCCGTGGGACTCGTGGGACTCGTGGGACCACAGAGGCCAGATGTGGGGACTGGTTATGAATGGCAAGGATACCGTTTTTCTTTAGTTCAATTGATACAGAGCAATAGAAATAACGCTCCTAAAAATTCTTTTATACATATTGTCAGTGAGGAAATGACAGTTCTCCCCATGAAGAATTTTATTATGCTTTTAACCTCGAGGCAACACTGAGAAAGGTCGGTCGGAGCCTAGGGATGAAAGGCTTCCACCCTTCCCGCAAAGCCAGCCCTGGATGTCCCCAGTGGGAGGAAATGAAGCTAGGACAGCCCTCCCTAGGGCATTCCAAATCTCCAGACTCTGCCTCACAATACCACTTCCCCAAATATTTGCTGCAAATACCATCAGGAAAGTTCAAAAGGGAGGACCTTGCCTGGAAGAGACTTTATATGCGCTGCCATAAAAAATCACTTGTGTCACAACTCTGGGAAGCTTGGGGAGATGCTGTGTGCTGAGGGAATTTTATTTGCTGAACACTGTAATGATGCCCTCAGAACTAAGTGCTTTCTGCCAGACCCCTGTGATGGCAGGAAAAACACATTTTAAAAGTAAGCAGGGTGTGTGCCTCCCCATTCAAGATCAGCAGTCTGAGTGGTGAATGTGGTTGCAGCCTAGCCCGTGAGACCAGTTACAGGGAGAGCAACTTCATCTATAAAAGGGCTCAGAGGAAAACCCCTGTAGGTCCGGAACATTATTAATGGTGAAAGTTTTGCAGTTTTCCCTTTCAGGTCACTCAGACTTCGGATTTTAGGAGCAGAGCAGTGGGGTGACTTAAATAGTGGAAATCCAGATTTCACTAATATGCATGACACAGCGGGCTTATGACCAGGTAGAGCCATGGATTTATGCATTTTAGGTGGTAGCTCAGTCATACATTGGTTAATCTAATGCACTAGATCAAAGTAAAGAAAAGCCTTATTTTCCAAATTCCTTTCAGATTGTTTTTGTACATGTGTGAGCACATACACGTGCCTGAATGCACACACATGTGCACACACACATGTACACACACACCCTTTCCTAAAAACAAAGTGCTAATCAACAAAGGAAGCTTTGAAAATGGAAACAAGTCTCCAGGGTTCTCCATTACTAGTTTGTTCTAACTTTGTTCCCTTAATATTTCATTAAAAATAGGAACATTAAGGTCTAACAATAATAATGTAGCTTTATCACTGGAAAAAAGTAAGAATCATAATTAGTCATGCCGAAAGGGGGTAGCCACCCTGCCTCAGTAAATATAGGACTGAATAGATTCCTGAGTGTTCTTTCTCCGGAGACCCTAGAAGACTCAATGTTTTCAGATACCTGCTATAAAGGGGTTCTCAAGATTCCCACCTCAAGCTTCTTCCCTGGGCTGGAAGATAGCATAGACAAAAATAATTGCAACACAAGTCTGAGTGCAACAGATGGGCCCAAGTGACCCATTACTCACAGGAGGTGCGGGGACAGTATACATTTAGAGATGGGAGAAAATGTTTATGGTTACTTTTAAAAAGTCAGATCTAAAATTAAACATCATTATAACAGTAGACATAACCAATGAGCCCAGCCTGGATTACACTTTTCTTTATACCAATGTAGTTATAACATATAACTTTGAAAATTCTTTTATGGAGAAAAAGGCTCATGAGGCAAAATCCTGAGAGCCTGTGAAAGTCATTCAGCAGATCCCAGAAGGCACCTCTGATGAGAAATCAGTGAAGGCCTGTGGAGGTTGAGAGGAAGGAGACCATTTAGGAGGGAGAGTCAGGAAAGTCTCAAAAGAGGAAGTGACGTGTGAATCAGGCTGTGGAGGGGAGACTCTTGTGAAGACGGGGATAAAGATATTCCTGGCAGAAGAAAGCCATAGGCAAAGACTGAAATATCACATGGATTAACAGTTTCTTAGAAAAGAGAGTATATTTCTTTTGATTCACTTTGAGTACAAACATAAAGGACACTATAAAATGGTGTGTATGTGTTGGTTTGTTTCCTTATGATGGTGTTTGAAATTTTTATATCTTTCTTGAGGTACCTGGGAGGTTCAAATGGTTTAAGCCTCTGGCTTGTAATTTCAGCTCAGGTCATGATTTCAGGGTCATGGGCTGAGCCCCACCTAGGGCTTTGGGCTCCTCTCTCAGCACAGAGTCTACATGAGATTCTCTCTCCCTCTCCCTCTGCCCCTCCTCTTGCTCATGTTCTCTTTCTCTCTCTAATTAAAAAAAATATAATTTTTTTTATGTCTCTCAATTCTATCCTATGTAATGATATGTCACACTTAGTGCAAACATATCAAGGTCGCTGAAAAAAATTTCAAACATATTAAACAAGTATCTCCTTTAAAATAGTCGACTAAAAATATAAAACAAATCGATGTGCTAATAAAAAGATTATTCCCCCACCCCTATCTTTTGTCTGCTCCTTCCATCTATTTATCTGATTTTCATAGAACTCAAGTAGTTGATAGGACTTTAAAAGGTTTCTTTTCATAGAAGTAAAACTCAAAATTTAAGGATAATTTTTAAAATGATGATTGGCCAAAGATGTATTATGGGGTTTTCTATTCTAAATCAGACTTAAGTTGATGCTCTTTTGGAACTTGTTTAGATATTTCATTATATTTTATAAAAATCCTGAGCATTTAGACAAAATATATGTTCCTTTATCTTTTGAATGACATACATCTCAATAGAAATTTAATGTGCATGTTTTAGGCTCATTAGCACCTTTTCCTCAGCCATCTCTACTGGCGATATTTGATGCTGGATAATCTTGACAAATGGTACATCCCCTCCATGATTTTTCTGATAGCTGAGATACGTCCATGCCTCAACAGAGAAGTCTTTGTAAGCTGGACTTCAAAGGACTTTCTCTCTCTTGTGTCTACCCCCTACTCAAATTGTTAATTCAGCTAGACATCCATATTGCAGATGAACTGCCATGGCTCATCAGAGGAAGTGAAGAGAGATAAAGAACAGTGGCTAATGATTCTCCTAGAGGCAAATAGATCCAAATTAGTACTCTAATTTCTTTCTCTTTTTTTTTTTTCATTTTTATTTTTATTAGTACTCCAGTTTCTGGTCAACTCTTGAGAAGGAACAAAGAAGCAGGAGGGAGAGATGTCTCTTTGAGAAATCAAATAATGTAAGAGTTACTTTTTATGAATCTTCTCTGAGTCAGTCACTGTGCTGAGTTTTATATGGATCTCATTGAAGTTCTCACAACAAATCTGCAGAATAGATATTATCTCTGTTTTTTTTTTTTTTTTTGGTTGTTGTTTTGTATATATGTATGTATGTATTTTGAGTGAGAGAGAGCAAGAGAGCATACATGAACGTGGAGAGGAGCAGAGAGAGAGAGAGGAGAGAGACTTCCAAGCAGGCTGCATGCTCAGTATGGAACCTGATGAAGGGCTTCATCTCACAACCCTGAGATCATGACCTGAGCAGAAATCAAAAGTTGGACAGACATTTAACCGACTGAGTCACGCAGGAACCCATCTCTTTTTTTGATAAGAAGAATCTAAGTCTTTAAATTATTGCCAAATAAATGTTACGGAAAAAAACCATAATCTAGAAGGTCAGAAAGAAGGCAAAATCACTGGAGTAGAGTTGCTCAGGACAGTCTCATGGCAGAGCTTGAAATGTGTGTATGATTTGGACTAGCAGAGGGTAAGGAAGGGAAGTTTCATAAAAGATGAGTTAAAGAGATCAGAAAGAACATTTGGGCTCTGGTGACCAGGGATTTGGCTTTACAAAGAAGAAATAAAAGTGTGGTAAGGAAATCTGGGGACACATTAAGAGGGGGGCATAGTTCAAGTACTTGCATGTCAAGTCTGAAGGAGGGATTCAGGTCCATATTTGTTATTACTATAGGCGTGTTGTCTGGAGAAAGGGAGCAAGGTGGCTTTGGCCAGAGCCTGGCTGAGGCTGGATGTCACAGTGAGCACAGAGCCTGAGGAGAACCACAAATTTGGTCCCATCTTGAAGCAAATGGCAGCAGCCTTTGTCCCCCTGCAACCTTGCTTGTGGGATATCCTGAGGAGTGGGGAGCTCATGCCTGGGGTTCACATTTATCTGAGAGTAATCCTCCAGAGAAGGGAAGAGCTGGAAATAGTCAGCAGGCAACACTCTCCATAGCCGAGGAGGAGCAGGCAGCCTTACACAGGGCATCAGGGTGGCTCTTCAATGATGTTTGCTCTGGAAGGACTCCACTGCCGCTCTGAGGAGTGTGGGGTTTTCCTCACTGAGCACTCGTGGGCTATTAAAGGAGGGTGAGGAAGGGATTTCAAGGTCATAGCACTGCTCTGGGGTAAATAATATGGAATGTTAGGAAAAATGGAATTAAAGCGTGAGGGACTAAAAAGACGAGGACAGTTTCATCCACCAGCATGATGACATCCATACTGATCATTTCACGTGACACACACTGCAATAAGTGCATTACGTGAATTATCTCCGTTCCCAATATAGTCTCCCAAATCTCATGTTATTACAGACAGGGAAATGAAGTTCTAAAAGGCTTATTAACCTGCTCAAGTCCGTGGCTGGTAAGTGGTAGAGTCAGAGTCACTAACCGTCATGTCACATGGCTTCTTGGTAGGTAGAACATGGGGACTGTGTGTGAGGAGGGAGGCTCTTTGTAAGAGTTTCTGATTGTCACTGTGGGAAGTTGCTACAGACGTGGTATCTTAAAACAACAGAAATGTATTCTCTCACAGTTCTGGAGGCCAGAAATTGGAAGTCAGTATAACTGAGCTAAAATCAAAGTGGAGCTGGTAGCCATGGTGTGGCCTGCCATACTGTAGAGAAACATCAACGTTTCTGAAGCCACGTGACTAGAATAATGGTGTTAATGGGAGAAAACAAACAAACAAACAAACAAACAAAAAACACCAAAAAAATGAGGCCAGATCAGTGAGTGGATTAGAGACGGAAATGGAGGTGTCTGGTTTAGTGAGTACTGAGTCTTAAGTGCTGGCGGAATACCCACATGAACAAAGCCAGAGGTAGTTAGAAGGCTGGGACTAGAGTGCAGAGGGAGTCAGAGATGCAGCCTTAGCACAATGAGAAGGATGCATGGGAAAGCCCAGACAGTACCTGCAGCACTACAGCTGAGGCTCCCTCTCCTTAAAGTGCTCTGCTGGCCTGCATTTCCTCACATGCAGGTGCAGGCTGGTAGTCAGAGTCACATTCCAGGAGTCTCTATACTTTCTGGCAATCTCTTCCTTATTTCATCTTGATTTTCAACTTCTGCTACTCTCCCCACGAACCTATGGCTCCTCTGGCTTTTAGATTCCAATCTAAGTCAGACTTTCCCTGTCCCCATCCACTGGGTGCCCAAGTCTGTCATGCCTAATCTTTTATTATTCTATTCTTCTTTATACAATGACTATCTAATTATGGGCTTTATTTTTCTTAGCTGGATGTCTTAATAGCATCATATCATTTATGTTCTATAGTTCTTCCCACTTCTGTAGCAAAGCTAGAACATGGGTTCATCTGCTTCTCACCCCTCATTGTTCTTCAGAGCACTGAAGTACAACGACCACTTTAAAGCTCTTCACTTGAGATAGATAAGCCCTATTTATAGCTCTATTATTCTTCATTTCCAAAACCCTCTTCTGTTGTATACATGTCTCCAGGATTTGCCTCCAACTTCCTTTAGGACTTCAGTGGAGAAATTCTACTTATCTGTTCCATCCATGCCACATGGTGGCATTTCTTCTGATTTATTTTTTTATTAACTTTACCGTTTAACCTCTTTATTCCTTTCAAAACATTTCTCACCCATTACCTCTCTGCTCTCCATTCTTGCCAGCACAGATTGTAGTCTTTCAGGTAGTTCATCTTGCCTATTCAAAACCTCTGATTGTACTTGGATCTCTAGTCAGCTGAAAAAATGTGATATGAATTACATTCATTCCTTCAGTGGTCCAGTCTTTGTGGTCAGTACTATGGGATACAATATGAACCTGATAAAGTCCTTGAATTTAGCAAGTTCACAGTCGGTTAAAGAAGGTAAGTCCACATGGAGCTATCTTATTCACAGCGTATGTCAAATGCCAGAAGACAAGAGTAAGTGGTGAGGAATATCAAAGGATAAAGAAATTACTTACAAGGAGACATCAAGGAAGGCTCAAGTGAGAAGACAGCTTTTGAGGTGGGTAGGATATCATCATGGAAACAGAGGGAAAATGATATTCTAAACTGAGGAAGCATCATGGGGAAAGTTAGAAAGGCAAGGCATGTGCAGAAAACCATTATTTTAGTTTTGCTGGAATCCACGTGTAGTAATCAGCTTGGGTTACCACAACCAATTATCAAAAACTGGATGGCTTAAAAGCCAGGAATGTATTTTCCCACAGTTCTGGAGGCTGGGAAGTTCAAGATCAAGGTACCAGTTGATTCAGTTCCCGATGAGGTTTCTCTTTCCGACTTGTGGAGGGTTGCCTTCTCGTGTGTCTCTACGGTGCAGACAGAGTGGGTGCTCTCTTTCTCTCTTTTTAAGAAGTCACGGGTCCAATCAAAAGGACCTCACTCTCATGAACTCCTCTAACCCTAATGACCTCCCAAAGGCTTCTTCTCCAAATACCACCACACTAGTAGTTATGTCTTCAACATATAAATTTTGTGTGGGTGGGGGGGCACACTTGAGCCCATAGCACTATGGCACAAAAAGAAAATAAATCGGAGAAGAAGGAGAGGTAGTTTGGGTTTAAGCTGTGAAAAGTAGTAAAGCTAAGGCTAAAGAATTTTTACCTCACTTGATAAAAAAGGTGGAAACATTGAAGGTTTTTGAGCAGGAGAATGCTATTATGCAGTACAAAACTAATTCAGTGAGCATTTACTATGTTGAAGGCACTGTCTCTCACATGAGTGGATATAACTCGGTAATATGGTATTTGACTTTAATAAGTTCAATTCAGTGTCAAGACAAGACTGTGTGTGTGTGTGTGTGTATGTGTGTGTGTGTGTGGTCTATCTATCTATCTATCTATCTATCTATCTATCTATCTTTCTATCTATCTATCTCTTATCTATCTGCATTATACATATAATTCTTATGTCAGTGTATACTATTAATAAAAAAGTTATTAATGAGGTTCAGCTTCACCCTACAAAGGCAACAATGCTGGAGAAGAGCTGTATTTGGGACAGTAATGTGGCAATAATTGTAAGAAAGTTATGGAAGGGCCAAAGAATAGAGTTAGAGAGAACACTTTGGTTTTTATCAAACAGTAATTTAGGCATGGAGTTAATAAGTCTTGAAATAGTGGGGTAACTCTTGCCAACAGCTGGGAGAGACAATGAAGTGATGCAGCTCATATGATTTGGCAAGTGCCTAAATTGGAGTGAAGTGGGGGGAAAGCTGATGGAGTTTATGAGATTTACTCTGAGTCCTTTCCTTTGGGTGTCTAGTTAAAGAATAGTGTCACTAATAAAAATGAGAAGGGTGAAATCTTGTGTTTAGATACAAATTGGATTTGGATTTGAACTTGTTGAGTCCATAGTGACACAAAAGATCTAGATGGTCTAGATGGGGGTGTTGAAATGCAGTACTGAAACTTAGGTCATGAAATGAGACTGGAGGTGCAGATTTTGGAGGTATCAGCTAGAAAGGATTGCATAAGCCATGGGAGAAGATGTGATCCTGGAGAAAGCAGAGGAGCCAAGGGCAAAGCTTGGGAAATAGTTACACTTACAGACCTGAAAGAAAGCCAGAAAGAAGTTAGGTAAAAGGCAGCCGGGGAGATAAGAGTAGATCCTAGAGAGTCAGTCAAAGAGAGGGGAGTTCTGATAGAAGGAGCTTAACAGAGAAAGATAGCCATCAAAGAGGTTGTGGGTGGAGCAGAGGTCACTGCCTCTGCTTACTTTGTGCTTACTGATTACCTTTGAAACAATAATTCCAGTAAATCTTGAGGTAAAGCTGCATTTTGATGAATGCCAATGGGGGAGGAATTAAATAAGACAATTTTCATGATTTTGACAGTGGTAAGGGATGGTGACAGGAGACTGAAGTTTACCTGAGAAGAATAATAACGATAATAGTGATGATAAACTTAGGACATAGCAGACATTCTTCTAAGTGTGTTATGTACATTTACTCACTTACGTCTCATAATTCTATGAGGAAGATTATCTTTGTTGCCTCCATGTCACTTATCATGCAACTGAGGATCAGTGAGGTAAGTCATTTGCCCAGGATTAACATAGCTGGTGACTATCTGACAGACTGGGACTCACATCCAGATAAAACTGACTCCAGAATTCTTGCCCCTAACCTCTGCGTGAACTGTCCAACATGTCAGTGGATTTAGGAAAAGAGAGAAAATAAGTGAAAGAAAGAAGACAGAGAGGTGGTGAGCCATGTCCCTGCTATCTTCATCAACAACAGATCCCACGCTCCTTTGTTCTTCTGACCCTCTCCATGCTGGTTGTGCCATCTTCCAATCCAGGATGACATCAACTTTCTTGCTTTTTAATGTTCATTTCCAGTTTTATTGATAAACATACAAAGCTTGCAGACCTAGTCCTCTGAGTATTTAGTAATTAGGTATTTCCCCATCTACTACTTAGAAATTTTTGTCACCTGTGGGTTAGCTCAGACTCCCCACCATAGCCAATGATAAGCATTATTTTCTAAAAAGCAACAAATCCACACTTTTTACCCCATGTAATAAATACTACATACTATTTTTTTTTTGAGAGAGAGAGAGAGAGTGCGTGTATGAGAGGGATGGGGGGATGGTTAGAGAGAGGAAGAGAAAGAATTTCAACAGGCTTCTTCCCCAGCAGAGCCTGACACAGAGCTCCATCCCATCTCACGACACTCAGATCATGAGATGAAGAGTGAGTCGAAATGAAGAGTGAGATGCTTAACTGATTTAGTCAACCAGGCACCCCAATACCACATACTACTACCATATCAATTTACTTGAAGAGTAATATAAAGACCCTCTTTAAAAACCTGAAATGTTTCCCCTTTGCCTATGAGATTTCGGTTCAAATTCCTCAGCTTGCTATTCCAACCTCTCTGAAGTTTGATTCAAATCTTTCTATTCCTTCTTTTTACTACTTTCCTACATTTTAAACCATCCAGAAAATAAATTATTTCTGAAAGGAAGGCTGCTTGTTTCTTCTTTGGGTCTCTGATCTTGTCATTTCCTTAGTCTTGGATGTGGATTTCGTCGTTTTCATTCACTGAAATATTAACCACCCCTCTGTTCCAAAGCCAAATGGAACTTCTTTCAGAACACTGACTAATGGTGGTACGAAAACCACCATTTTCTTGAACTCAAAATGTAATAGACAAAACAAAGGTCTTATCCCCAGAGAACTTTCATACACCTGCCTTTACACTTACTTAATAAAGCTTGCTTCAGGGAGTCACAAAAAAGTGACATAGAGTGACTTATTCAAGTGCTCTTACCTTTGTATGTTCCAAAGTATTTTGAAGGTTTATTGTAGGCCTAATTCATTATTAAATCCCCAATAGAACTTGCTGCAGTGATTTGACTTTAACCTATTCAGTAAGGATTCACTGAATGAACCAGTGAATGATGCTTTTAGATGTAGAGTCATGATGATAAAAATGACATGATCAATAGACTGTTGATTCTCTTTTGGTGTCCAGAGAAACCCCTCACCCCAAATTTTATCAGTATAACATTTACCTCTGCCACACATAGTAGATTTTTCTGAGCTTTGCCACTTGTTTGTGGATAAGAAGTATCGAGTTATATCACCATTTATATGATAATAAAGACATAAGTCTTTTGGCTTAAGATTCTGATAATAAGAAAAAAGAACTAGAGAAAATTTGAACCCCAAACTCATAAAAGGACATAATGTCCTTTTCTGTCAAGGTTTATATATTTCATAAATTCAGAAGTAGTCATTTTTGACTTGTCATTTTATGATCTGCAACATATTGAAAATGAATCTAAAAGAAAATATAATAGTTCCAATTGAATTTTTATCTCCCAAGGCCTTTTATTTCCCAAAATGAGTAATGTTGATACCTTACACAAATTAAATTGGACTTTGCTAATTTCATCCTACAAAAGTATGCCAAATGATTTAATTTTGAGTCAAAATTATTATGTAATTATATTCACTGTTCAAAATGCATATGGGTGAGTTATATAACATCCATGATGGTTAATTTGTTTCCATTAAATTATTTTTTCCATGGTCTCCTTAGAGGAAATGAATTCAAACTGTTAAACTAATTACAATCAAATATCAACTAACTGGAACCTAAAATTGAATAAAATTGCTGCAATCAGCTTTTATGAGAAAGAAGCAAATACTAAGATCATAGGTTAAAAATCCTCCCTTCCCATGCAAATTCCATGGTGTGTCTTGGGCCTTATACCAACTCATTCTTTATTGTTGTAACTCCTTCATCTTCAATTTTGTTTACTCAATAACAAATATTTACTGAAGGCACTCCAGGCCATGTACTATAAATCCATGTTGAAAAATTAATATTTGTAATAAACACTCACAGACCCTGCAAGGACTTCTCATAAACGTTGAATTATATTCAGTGTACTATATTTACAAAGGCAAGAATATGAATTGTAGCAACTATTAGAATGCACCACTCAGATCTCCAGCTGCACAAAAGTGTAATTTTCTAATGGCCGTAGCTGCTGCCCCTCTTGACCCCCACCACATCAGTGCCAAAGCCATGCTTTTGCTCCCAGCCAATGACTAAGCATGGCAAAAGTATCAGTGCAGGCCCATTACTATGGACTGTAGAACTTTGGGGGCCATCTTTGGCTCAGGTTTCCCTACTGGTCTATCTAAAGAATAATACTCTTCCAATGTGCTCTTCCGTCCCTCTCTTTCTCCTATCCAGGTAAGCCATCATGGCAGTCCGAAGGTTCTCCCTTTCTCTCACTCCCTTTCTATTTTCCACAGACTTTTCCAAAATCTCCCACATAGCTCTATCAACTTAGTATTCATATCCCTGGAAATCTAAACTAACACATGGATTGACATATGCTAAGACTGCAAAAGCTTTGCAACCCAAAGTGCAGCAGAACTTTGACTTCACCTGAGCCCCACGGGAGGTATCAGGCAATTCCTATGCACCATTAAGTTTCAGAAGCAATGGTCTAAAGTAATGGACCATGTAAACGAATCTTGTTATAATACTAACATTACATAGGAGTAAATCAAATCAGAACACACGTATCATCTGCTTCATTGTGTTTGTTTGCATGAACTTAAATAATGGCAGAGAGACCACAGTGTTTTCTTGATTCAGTGAAGTGAATCCATAACCCTCGATCTTCACTTCTCTGAGGCCGCATGTACAGCTTCACTTTGTTTATTTGCTCTTGATATTATTTGCAGGCTCACCAGCTAGGTAATAATCACCTCCAGTTCCAGTTCCAGCTGATCTGAGGCTGCTCTCCAGTATAATATTTCTGAGATTTCCAAATTTTCTTCACATTCAGACTAAACTGTAGTACAGACTACTGATTGCCTACATTAACATATACTCCTCCTTCTCCCTAAGAACAAAATCTCATTTTTTACTGCTCACGCTACTACCAGCTAAGAAAATACCACAAACAAACAAACAAACAAACAAACAAAAACTATAATCTCTCATTGTCTTGACCACTAGTGTGGGATACGCATCCTATGGGATTTCCAGGAAGCATTTCTAAAAGGGAGGAACAAACACATTTTCTTGCCTTCCTGTTTCCTGCCATCTGAAATGCGGCTAAGACAGCTAAATGTCTGAAAGCCGTCTTGGATTATGAGGCAATGCATCAAGAAGCAACAAAGTAGGAGGAACCTGAATTTTACATGACCTTGGAACTGCCTATCAGCCCTGGATTGCCTCCCTAGGAGTTCTTGAATGTGAGATTTAAAAAACAAAAAACAAAAAACTCTATTGTTCTTAAACCCCTATTATTCTGGGTTTCTCTATAACATGCAGCTAATCCTACCATAAACCATACCACTACTAATGAGCACATAGAGTGACAGAACAGACATTTTACATTTTGCATTAGGAAAATACAGACGGAGCTTTTGGTAAGGGAAGACAGGAAAACAAGGCTCAGTACTATAGAATTTAGTAGTGTTTTCCTATAATGTTTGTCTTGCTTTAAGGAAAATAAACATGTTGTAATTAAGACTTAAGTCTATAAAATGTCCAGCATTACAAACAGAAATATTCTCTTATTTAAGCATTACAAACAGAAGCATTCTCTTATTTAAGTTTGTGTGTGTGTATGCTCTATTGAAAAATAACTCATGGTAAAAGGAAAACAGTGATTTATAGTATTTGTTCGTTAATTTATTCATTAAAAACACTTATAAAGTGTCTATTTTGTATTAGTCATTACATAAGGCATTGGAAATTCAAAGACAAACAGGTGAAGTCTTTACGTTTAGGAGCCAATAACCTAGTGGAGAAGATAAACACACAGATTACTAATATTTTGTAAAAAATGTAAAGACACTAAATGCAAGGACAGGACACATAGCCTTAGATGGGCTATAAAGGAACACAGGAGTTATCCAGGTAGACAGAATAGGCCAAGGGAACAGTATCAGTAAGGGACAGAAGTCCCATGTGCAGGGAACTACAGTAATTTTATGTCACAGATCAAACTGTAGGGGTCAACAGGACTAAGTGCTTTAGATGTCATTCTATAGAAGGTGGACTTCTACTCATAGGGAATCAGGAGATACTAAAAGGTTTTAAAGTAGGAAACTGACACTCTCAGATGTGTGTTTTATTTAAAACATTCTGTGGCCACATGGAAGTTATAGGTTTGAGGAAGACAACACTGGAAACAAGGAGATCAGTTAAGAGGCTCTTTGAGTAGTCTAGTTAAATACAATGATGGCCTTCATCCAGACAGTGGTGAAAGATCTGTGGGAAAAGGGAGCACAGGTCGAAGACATACAGACCAAATGAAATCATCAGGAATCAATAACTGACGTGCTGTGAGGGGTAAAGCATGAGGAAGAGTTAAGAATGATTCCATGAGTTCTAGGTTGAGGGATGTGTCAGGATGGGGCCACCGGCTGCTGTCCTAAAAAAGAAAATGAAGTCCCAAATGTCTGTATGCAACCCAGAATTTGCACTTGAGTTCAGGCTTTGAGGCCAGATTTTTGCTATAGGCAAGGTATTTAAGTTTCTGGGATTTTTTTTTTTCCATTTATAAAATTCTTGTTGCAAAATACACTGTGCATGAGGATTGAGTTAATATATGTAAAGGTACTTAGAATAATACCTGGCATAAAGTGTTCTGTAAATATTGGCCATGCTTATCATTACTGCAGTAACAATCTCACACATCCAGAGTGAACTGGTTACCCAAGAACCACAGAGAAGTTGTTTGAGCATAAAATCCCAGGAAAAGTCAACATTAAAGGTGTTTCAAAGAAGAAGAGCCCAAGAAAGATTTGAAGGTGAGAAATATTAGAGAAACAGGAGAAAAGCCAAAAGGGGTTCTGTAAAAAGAACCTATATAAGTAGAAAGCTTTAAAAAGCAAGTGATCAACAATATCCAAGATAGCATAGAGGCTGGTAAGGTAGCAAGACAAAAAAGCTGATTGTATTGTACAAATAGGAGATAATCAATGGACTTAATGCAAGTCTGATGGAGTGGCAGAGAGTTGAGAATGAAAGGATTAAAAAAATGAAAATAGCAAATACAGATTAATCTTCTGAGAAGCTGAAAGGGGTAGGAAGTGGAATTAGCTGAATAAGTGGAATTTGAGGTCAAGGGAGGATAATTTTAGAGACGAAAAAGAAATAGGAATCATGGGAGAGCAAATGATCAGTGGCAGGAGGGTGGGAGAAACAGAATTAATAAAACATGGGGAGGGATCAACTTTGTGCAAGAGATACTTCATATTCTGACGATTAAGGACAGAAAAAAGAAGGGAGTGTTCACTGATGTTTATAGGCATGAGAGAGAGGAAATAAGGTTGAAAAAGGTCATGTCTAATGGCCACAATTCTTTTGAACTGATGTAGAATATAAGTTTACTGACTGGCCATAGCTATTCCCATTGCTCTAGCATTTAAGAAACCCTAATGGAGAACTTAGCATGCACATGTCAGATGCCACTGGAAATGCCAACTGTTGCTAAGGTAATTGCTGACCCTTAAGGAAGCTTCTAATCTAGCTGGTGCCAAGATGTGCCCCATGAGTGGCAATGGAAGGCAGAATATGATCCTTATCAAGTAAGTCCAGCAGACAATAAGGACTTCTGGGAATCTGCGGAGAGGAAAATCAGTATGGAGTTCCTTCTTGAAGACTTCTGTTGGGACTTTAAGAAACTGATAGGTTTCAGATAAGCAGAAAAGAGGCGAGCTTGGGACAGACAACAAAAATCAAGGGAAGGAGAAGATGAGGCATATTCCGAGTAGGATATTACTGGATTAAGTGAAAACTACAGTGAAGGCACAAAACTAGACAATTTTGCAAGAGACTGAACACTTCAGAGGGATTCAGAGGACATGGATATTGGGGTGAATATTTCTATGAAGGCAATTTGATCATAAACAGGCCCTTGAGAATGGTGTTATCTGTAGGTTTTCATCAGAACTCTGTTACTTCAAAGGAAGTGACCAATCTCTGGAGAGTGAATGATGAAAGAGGATATGGTCATTTGGCCTTGGGGTGCCACTGACTGTGTCATAAAGTGTGGAAAAGGATTGCATTCTTACTTATCATCAACCCAGCCATGCTGACCGAGCAAATTCTAGAGTGAAGCTGGGGCTGTACCACCAAGGAATCTAACTTCATGTACACAGTCCTTTGGATGCCACACTGAGCCTTTCTCTCACAATCATCCACAAAGCTATGGATGCCCATGAGACAAGTTAGAGTGCTCAGTAACCATCAGGGCTCCTTGAATCAGTGGTCACATTTTTTGCCTATGGATGTGTAGGGTTTTGCTCTTTTTCTATCAAAGGAATTTCAAATGACTATTTCCATTCTTAAAGCCACTGTTACAAGCAATAACCAATAGAGGAAAATCCATCTGAGCAAACACTGCACCTCTATCCCTGTGTGAAGCCTCAGGCCAAGTGGAAAGTTGTCATAAGTTACTGGGGTGTCTGAGGCAATGTGATAGTCTGGAAGGACAGGCAGTTGGGTGAGGATCAGAGTACTTGTGGTTTCTCTGTGGAATGATGGCTTCTGAGATAGATTGGGATGGGAGTGAATGAGTGGGTGGGACAGGGGACTTACACACACAAAAAAATTATAGGTGAAGCCACTTTGGAAAACAGTGTGGAGATTCCTTAAAAAATTAAAAATAGAGCTACCCTATGACTCTGCAATTGCACTACTGGGCATTTACCCCAAAGATACAGATGTAGTGAAAAGAAGGGCCATATGTACCCCAATGTTCATTGCAGCAATGGCCACAATTGCCAAACTGTGGAAAGAGCCAAGGTGCCCATCAACAGATGAATGGATAAAGAAGATGTGGTACATATATACAATGGAATACTTCGCCTCCATCAGAAAGGATGAATATCCAACTTTTGTAGCAACATGGACTGGATTGGAAGAGATTATGCTGAGTGAAATAAGCCAAGTAGAGAAAGTCAAGTATCACATGGTTTCACTTACTTGCGGTGCATAAGGGGTAATATAGAAGACAGTAGGAGAAGGAAAGTAAATGGAAAGTAGGGTAATTCAGGGAGAGAAACAAAACAAAAGAGACTTTGGACACAGAAACAAACTGAGGGACTTGGAGGGAGGGGGTGGGGGGATGGGAGAGCCTGGTGGTGGGTACTGAGGGCACCTACTGCATGGAGCACTGGGTGTGGGGCATGGGCAATGAATCTTAGAACACTGAAAAAAAATTAAAATTAAAAAAATTATTAATATTGCGAAAGTGAGACATCTGGATAGAGGAGGCAGGCAGTGCCCCTGTTTTCCATTATTATGTGGGTTTAAGACTTTGCTGTGTGCAAAATAAATGGGCAGTATCAGGGAAAAGCTGCCAGGACATGAGGTCTTTTAAAAGCTCTTTCTTTTGAGACAATTACTGACATTGGTTTTGAATGCAAAACGCCTGATTGGAATTCTGGTCAGAGGCAGTGTTCATAACATCAGGGCGTAGGCACCCTTGTGCACATGTGGAGAGTGAGGTTACTCTGAAAAAAGATATAATTTTCCCATCCAAGATGGCTCATTTATTTTGATAGCTGCAAGTGCACAAAAGAGAACGGACCTAGCCTTTGGTTGCAGGTGTTTCTCAGCGAGTGCAGATTGGCGGGGGCTGGATGGTGGAAAACCTGTAGACTTCCTCTCCAAATAGAAGCTGGGAAATCATCCAACACGTCCCACTTTCCTGAGAGGAAGCAAGATGTGGGGACAGGAAGGCTGTGTCAATAAAGCGGTACAGCAAAGCCCGCTGCGATTGTTTTTGCATCATAAATATTCTACGGCCTAGCCTATGAAATTTTGATTCTGAACAATTGTAATTTGCTGACATTCTTCAACAAAATTGAGAGGAACTGAGTTTGTGGTCCTTTCCCGTGAAATCTTCTGTAAAACAACACAGAAAGGAAACTTCAGAATGGGAGCCACCCTTGTCAAACCAAGAGTGCTAATTAGGGCATGGAAGATCGGGCTTCCGCCTCGCAACCTGCCCAGAAAGAGGAGGATGTGCGTTTCTCAGGAGGGGTTTCCTGCTGAGGTCCATAGCCTCAGCTTCTGGGATCTTACTGACCTTGACTTCAGACACAATCCCATCTACAATTCCAGAGTTGCTTCCACAAATCCTTCCACGATGCTTCCAAGAGATTCTAAAATAGTGTCCCTTCACCCTCATCATCGCCTGTTCCCCAAAAGCACAATCTCTCATTTCGGACGTTCAGTTTTCTCTCGGGTGATGACTCAGAATTAAATGCAGTCCTTCCTAGCTCCATTGGTCCCCTCACTTCCTCTGATTGGAACAGACTCAAACATCCCTCAACTTATCATTCCTCCCTAGCAGCAGCTGCTTCTGGTGACAGTAGTCAAAGTGGGATGGGGAGAAGCATTCTGCCTCCCACTCCTCCTGCTACTTAACCAGGCCTAAGTCTAGGACAGTTTCAAGAAGGCTCTTGGGCGGAGGACTCAGATCTACCACAATGTTTATGAATCACTGGAAAAACCCCCGAATCAAAATAGTTTGGTCTCTGCAGAAGGTTAGTTTCCTATTTTAAGGATCATAGATTTGTGTCATGTTGTACCATGAAGGAAATTTCAGGTCCTAGCAGAGTTATGGAAAGATGCTCTGGGAGGTCTGCCATGTTAGACAAAGCTGTTGAAGGAACATATTGGATGGAAAAGTGAGAAGACAGATGGTCAAAGGGCTTTAGACAAGGTTCTCTCCTTAAGCAAGCCCAGCGGCTTGTAGAATTGCCACAGATTTTGTCTTCTCCCAGTCCTTCAACTATTCACCAAATCCTTATCACATATGCACGACCCACCAGGCACAGCTTTAAGTCACAGAGATGAAAGATAAAGTATCACCAGATGAAAAAAGGATGGCCAGAGGAGAGCTTTTATCCTCCAGTAACACTTACTTATAGAGCTATGATGGTCCCTATTTTCCTGGGACAGCCCGCATATACTCCTACCCTCTCTCGTAATTATTAGTACTTCACCCTTCTGCTCGGAAGTTTTTCTGTGGTCTGCAATGTTTATGGTCACCTTAACTTAAAACCCGGGAGCTCTGTGAGGCACTGGATGTGCAAGAAGAGCTGGTGTTCAGGAAACTCACAGGTGAGCAAGGTAAACAGGCGAACAAATTATTCAGTAAGGGCTAGAGCAGAAATAAGTACAAGTTGCTTAGATCTTTTAAAAATAGTAGCAGTTGGCTGAAAAAGAAGAAGGTGGAGAGATGGATGAAGGCAGGTGAGAATTAATCACTACTTCTTCTGACTGGAAGAGACAGAAGGAACAGTGTGTGTCCAAAACTAAACAGCCATGAAAGAAAAGGCCTTGTATGGGAAGTGTTTGCAGTATAAGGCCCAAATAACCTGAATAAAACAAGAAATGAGGGTTTGCTAAAAGTATACAGCTGGTATAAGTGTGCTTTTCACTATTTCCTGTCGTTTTTCACACTCTGAACCCCAATTATGCTATGTGTACCCATATAACACACCACACACATTCCTACACACATTGGAAACAGACCCCTATATCTAAATGCTCCATATTTATACGGATTCCACTCTTCAGCTGGGTGATCATCTAAGGTAGAGGATACTTGGTACCAGAGAGACCCAGAGAGGGCAAACTCCTGCTGATTGTTTCGCCAACGTCACCACTTACTTTGATTTTTGATTTTCCCCTTCCCTTCTTCTGACTTTGTACTTTCCTCTGTGACAGAATTCTAGGTTCTCCTCTTTTTAGAGATAGCTAAACCACCCCTACCTTGCTGGCGGGGGCCTTGTATTGCTTTCTGGGCAAAAGAATGTGAGGGACGCCCAGGCAACACTTTCCGGTCCCTCACCTAGAACCTTTCCCTCCTCATTCACGTGCTGCTGGCTGGATTCTCACTTGGAGCAGAGCTCCCCACTTCTCCCTCCTTGATGTGACAGGAAACAGCAATCTGTGTTACTCTGTTGAGATTTAGGGGGTGCTTGTTACAGCAACCAGTATTCATTACTTTAAAAAAATATACCTTTGCTTCCTCCTCACTTTTCCCACTCATGTTCTGCCAAGTCTGTACCTGTGGATCCTTAGAGAGGAATTATCCTAATTGTTCTGCCACATATTCTTGTCTGACTCTGCAACCGGAGTAAGTAAACGAAGAAGACCTAGGTTTTTGTTTTGTTTTATGTTTTAATTTATAACTTCAGTTGGGGCCTATTGGAAGATTAAAAACCTGTGTCCTCTCAAATGGGCCTGGGAGACCCCTCAACTTACCTGATGATTCCACCACCCCAATTCCTCCCGCAACATATATCAGAGAAGCAAAACACATGGTGTGAAAATATTAACTTCCACACCTTCTACATTGTTTGATTTTTATGAGCACCATTAATGGAAAGAGCAACGAAACAGGTCAGCTTCTTGGCATCTTTCACTAGTTGGATGCAGGTGGGGGCCTCCTAAAGCTCTTCAGTTGGGCTCAAAGTGACTGCTCAGTCTCACTACCCACCACCCTTCACTCAGTTATGCACACTCCTACTAAAGATGTCTCTGCTTTGAGGCAGGAGCCATGATTTGGCAGACTTTGAGCCTCAGGGATCCCGAGATAAATAAAACAAAGGGCGATCCTTTAAGAAGCCCAAAGTCTGAAAAAGAAACATGTCAACCAAGAATTATGATTGAGGTTTTGGTGGAAATATGAATAGCTAATAGGAGAGAGGGCATGACTAACATTATCCAAGGTTATCAGAAAAACCTTCACAGAACACGCAGCATTTCAGCTGGTTTCACTGGAGGAGAAGGCTTTGTCAGGTGGAAGGGGGAGATGAAGAAGGCATGCTAGGCACATGAGAGGATAATCTGAAAGGAAAAGTTAGAAACAAGCTGTCACATACAGAGAGCTATAAGGAATGCAGTATTGTTGAAGCATCGTGTTTTACAGATGGATGAAGTGGGTGGGTCTAGATTGGGAAGGCTTTAGAAAGCAGCCTAAGGAATCCCAGCTTTATCTGGAGGGTAGGTCTTTACACAGGACAGCTGTCATAATGAACACACGATTTGTTTATAGTCTTGTGATTAACATCCCTTGATCATTTAAACCGTGTGTGTCTAGGGCTTTCCATGGTCCCTTTGAAGCTTCCTTAGCTATGATTTCATGTTTGGTGAGTCAGACGGAGCAAGTAGGATCAGGAAGTGCGGAACAATGGGACTAGGAATAACCATTCTCCCAGGTTAAAGGCAGCTGATAAGGTCAGAGGGTGGGGTCTCCCTCACCACCCAGCATTGCCCGGGCTGGAGGGCGAACCCCGCTCCTCTAAGAGCGGCAGTATTGAAAGATCGCAGACACAGGCACGCCTTGCCCTCCTTAATATCATAATCTGAACCTGCAGCTATTCAAATGCCACAGACGCGCTGCGTGCTCCGCACATGTTTGTTGTTGACAACTGCCCTGACTTACCTCAGAATCCTATGGCAGGAATAGGAACAAGACGTACTCTTCCAACTAGGACTCCCCTGACTAAAATGTATCACCATCATAGGTATGCATTTGTAGCTTTACAGGAATAAGGGGTATTTTTTAGTCAAATTACTGACTTCGGCCTATAAATTTTAGAAGTACATAATAATGGTTCTAGAGTACCAGAGTTAGAAGGAAGCTCAGAGTTCATCTATTTTTAGATGAATGAAACTAAGGCTCAGAGATATTTTCAGGTACTAAAAGTTATAATAGGATTTTAGTATAAATGAAGATCATTCCAGTAAATTTTTATCTATTCCTAATAAAATAAAAGATTCCTATAACTACACGGCAATGATTACACTTTTTAAAATATTATCAGGGAGGACCTCAGGATTCTTCTTGGTCCATTATTATTTTCCTCAGTTAAGAAGTTCTCCACTATGCTGAAGCTTGAAGGAAGCAAGGCATTTTGCTCTTTTGAACAAAACATAGCCCATGGTATGTGTTCAAAAATTCTTGTCAAATGAGATTTAGCCACAACCTCTCCAATTCCTACAAAATTATAATATTTTTATTAGCTAAACTCTAGAGATGTTTTTGAGGCACAAACAGAAGGAAATAAAAAATCATGTCTACGTTGTCAAATACTACTTTAAAAACAATTTTTAAAAGATTTTCTGGAAGCTAATACCTAGTGGCTTTTTCAGACAGAAACTTCTGGTCTGTGCTGACTTTTGTGTGCTTGGTCAGGCATTTGTGATGGTGGGTAGCCCTCTGCAGTGACAGGAGGTGTTAGGATGACTAGAAAAGAACTGCACACGGGTGTGCTCTTCGTCCTGAATATTCAGATCCTTTTATGCCAAACCTGAAATGGAAACTGCTCTCTTAAACAAACTTGGTCTTCTGGCCTTCTGTTGAATGGAAGAATCATATCCTTGAGGCCAGTCTAAAATCTCTGAGCCAGTGAATCTGCAACAGGTAGGGCCATTCAACAAAGGATGCATGCGACTTGGGGGCTGTGTCAAATAAGGTTGTGCATAATTTGAAAAATTTGTACTAAATAAAATAGAAACTTGTACTAAATAAAATAGAAAACCTATTTGATCTATTGTCTTCTGCAAGAGAAACTATAGAAAGTCGGCTTAAAAGAATCTTTGCTGGTTGAGGAAGCAAAGGATAGTCTAGAGATGGGAGTGAGGGGGTGTGATAGTATTTGAATCCACTCGTGTCCAAGATAGGAACCAGCTTTTAGACAGAGCCGGTGGGACAGACTCAAACTGTCAATCTTATGCTAAGTCTGATATATCTTCTTAGTACTATCAGCTCCTGCTAACTGCTATTTATAACAAGTTCAGCTAGAGAGTGTGATCCATCTTCTAGGATAAGATCAGGATGGCTTGGGAAACGGCTGCCACATTGTTGACTTTCTCATGACCTTCTCTCCCATGTCACCCAGCAGGTGCTTTCAAAAGAGCTCACCCCGGGGAAGGGGGAGGGAATCCCTCCAAACATAGGCAACAATGGTTGGTTGGAGATGATTTTCTCAGTTGATAACCCTGGAACAGAACCCCATGGAAGGAATCTGAATAACCACCTTCTAATTCAGGAAATAATGCATGTCATATGCAGATCACAACCTTTTTCTCCATTCCTCTTCAAGAACGAAGCTAACCTTTTGCAAATTTTCCAGACCCTCATGGTTTTACTCCCATAACTGAAGCAGAGTAGGGGCAAAGCTTTAACTCAGCCACATCTGTCATGGTGGCCTTTATAATTACATGTGCTAGAGGAAATAATTGGAAAGGTAAGCTCAGCCCTTAGAGGACAGCAGAAGAGAAAGCAGAAAACAAGGCATTCTTCTATAACCAAACTTGAAGACCAGTGCTGGGCAGAGGTAGTTAGAGGTGGTGGAAGAATGACTTTTTGTTTTTGAACTTGTTTTTTGTGACTTTGCTGTTTGAGTAAAGCCGATTCAAAGTGTTTCCCTTCTGATTAGTGTTCCTGCAACCCCCACTGAGTCATTTCTGTTAATCATGTCACTTTTTTCAGGAAATAAAGTAATATCTTGACAAATTTTAAAGCTGGTTGTAAACAAACACTCACTAAATGACATAATAGTATCAGGCTCCACCTGCAGTTTACAGAACGTTCTGAATTTTACTTAGGGGTAGGACCCAAGTTTCCTCTTTGGTGGAAACGGTACTGTAAGAATAATATCCGTGATTGTTTTTGAAGTTCACACTTTGAGCCAGGCATGATGTTAAGCACCTTACATTACCTCATTAAGGTCTCATGACAAACCTATGAGGAAGGAAATATCATTCCTTCTTCACCAATAAGAAAAGAAGCTTAGAGAAGTGATAGAACTTGCTCAGTCATCACAGAGCTGTCAAGTGTTCTGGGATGACCGTGTGGAGGGTGGATTGTGGCAGAGGCAGGACTCAAAGCCAAGCGTACTACACTTGGTTTTCAACTGCTGACTTTCCTCCTTGAAGGCAGTAATCCCTGGGAGACACAAACCTTAAAGCTCTTATCAGCTTAGTGTAAATGAGTTTTGCATGCTTTCCTGAAGGATATGAAAAGCAAAAAAGATCTCTAGGAGATCAAGAGAGCAGGGAGGACATGTGTATAGGGCAAGCATGGCCTGCGTTGAGAATTAGGGTGGTGATAAAACACGTGTACTTGGTGTTGGGGGGCTCACAGAGACAAGTTGCTAGCTTTATAACCTAGCTCAAGGACAGTTCTTAGTGGATGCCTTTCTGGATTTATCTTTTGATTTATTTACCAGAACTCTAAATAAACCAAATAAATAAAATTGCCATTATGTATGTAAAGTTACATCAAGTTTATTTGTTCTGAGAAATAATCTGTTTTGTACTCTAAAAACAAATGCCTGCTTATAGAGTACATAGCAAGAATAAGTTGCCGAGGCTCTATGCTAAGAGCTAATTTGAATACTCATGTTGAGAGGAACTTGCTTCCAGAATTATTGCATGCAAATGTTGCAGTCAGTGGAATCTTATACGGCTCTACATAGCACAGGAACAGATATTAAAGACAAAAAAAAGAGTGATGTATTTTACTGCTGCTTTTAGTTTGTTATTATGGAAAGGAATCCATATTTATCAAGTTTTCTTTCAAAATAAATTTATTTATGTTAAACTCCAAGTCAGCATTAACTAAAAATATTAAATAAATTACAGGATAGGTCTTTTGTACCTATTGAACTTATGGCAAGTAAAGTGACAAGGATCATACGCACAGAGTTCATAAAAAGTGTTCAGTAAATCCTGTTGAAGTAAATGTGACTTATGCAGAAAATTAGCTTCTGAATCCTCAAAATTTATCGCTAATAAAGTTTTTGTCTTGGGAAAACTTATCCTTATTTTAAATGAGTCATATTTATAATATCAAATGTATATATATAATAGAAGCCTTCCGAGTCCACCGGACTCCTCTTTCTTGCCTGTAGTATGTGATCCTTCTATGCCTCGGTTTCCTTATTTCGATACGTATTTTTTTAATTCAAAGAATTGAAGAAAGAATTGAAGGATTTGACCTGAGTGTATAAAGCTCAGAGCACAGCACCTCTCAAAAAGTTAGTTCTATTTCCCCTCCACCTTAGAGAATAGGTCAGAAAGGATTATTTTAAGGACTGAAAAATTGATTAAAGGGACTGTAAGTAGCTTTCTTTTCACTGGTAATTAAAACCATATAAATGCAGGCAACTTTACAAGGATAAAAATGACCCACTTAATTTCAGTGCTTTGTACATAGGCTAAAAAATATTTTTCTTAGCTATAATTATTATGCATATATTATATACTTTTAATTTTTTATACATAAAATGACTTTCTATATATTTTCATATTACTTGCTAGTCATACTTTTCTAGCGTTTCACCACCCAGGAGAAGAACTGACTGCTTCTCTGATCACAACTCAATACATGCTTCTATCTTACCACCTCTAGTCCGAAGGCACCTGTATGTTGAGATGTCTACGCTGGGAAGCTCAGAAGGTAGGAAGATGCCTGATTCCTTCTCTATCTGCAGGGAGTAGCATACTGTTAAGCCTGGCATAGATACTCAGTAGGAATTCCTTGATTTAAAAAAAAAAAAATCTCCGAGGGAGCATACCAGGATATTCTAACTTCTTTTAACCTCTAATATATCTTATATATTAATATCAAGTTGTCTCAATAGCTTTTTTAAAAACGTATACCCTGGGGTGCCTGGGTGGCTCAGTTGTTAAGCATCTGCCTTCAGCTTAGGTCATGATCCCGGAGTCCAGGGTTCAAGCCCCACATCGGCTGTCTGCTCGCCGGGAAGCCTGCATCTCCTTCTCTCACTACCCCTGCTTGTGTTCCCTCTCTCACTGTGTTTCTCTTGGACAAATAAATAAATAAAATCTTAAAACAAACAAACAAAAAACCATATACCCTCTTCAGTGTTGTGCTAATTCTTGGTTGTCAGTAAATTCTAATATGCTCAATCTATTTCTTCAATCTTCATTCTGTCAGTAAAATTCGCTCTTTAAATTAACAGGGTTCAGTTTTGGCCATCATCACTACATTTTATCACCAAATAGGACAATGTCTATGACGTTTTGGAGAGCCTATATTGTCATGATCCCTATAGTAAAAGAAAAAAAAAGAGCTCAGAAAGTTTAGGTAGAACTAAGGAAGAAAATGTTAAGAGGAAAATTAAGGCAAAGGTACAAAGAAAAAAAAAATATGACCTTCATTCCAACTTAGAAAGTATTCCTACATGATGAGGAAATGTGTTCTGTTTTGACTTCACAATTTTGCATATGTTTTCACACAAGTTTGAATTTTCCTGAAGAAAATTAAGCTATCACCTATCTACCTGGACCTACTTTAAAAACTATCTATGCTTAAAACAGAGACAAGCAAAAGCTGCTCTAAAAAGATGCAAAACAATGACAGATTTTTGTGCTTTGTTACTTGTGAATTTTCAAATGTATAAAATGAAGTCAAGCTTTCACTAAAATGGAAAAAATATCATGTGGTCATCAGAAGGCAGGGTTGTTGTCCTGGAAACACTTCCTTTTCAAATTGTGAAACTGACAAACCCAACATGCAAAAGACTTAAGTCCTACATCTGAAGATTGACAGTTTGCAAAGCCATGCAGTATATATTTAGCACAAGGTCATCTATTTCCCAGATGACATCAGCAAGAGGTTTGCATATTTCAGCTGAGACTGACAAAGACGAATTTATGTCACAAGAGCAGGGGACAAGCACGAGGAAGTTTAAGGAAATGCATGCCTACAAACAGAATGGTTGGGAAAGGACTGCCGAGAAATCCTGGGTTCAGCCCCACAGAGATCGGCACGTGCAGCCCGAGCTGTGAATGTTTTATTTTTTCCTGGTAGCCCAGCTGACGATATATAGGAAATCATTTAAAAATTAGCAATAAAATTAGTCCTTCAATTATTTCCACTGGAGTTGTGCATTGAAAGGTCATTGGTTTTCACAACTCAAGTACTTCTTTGTATTTCTTTACTATGTATTTACTAACCATGAATGCCAGGAGCAAATTTAGGATGGTTTTCAGGATATAACACAGACATGGTTAGGGAACATTTTTGGGAAAGAACTAAGAAGTCAGCTGGGAAAGCAGAAGAATTTTATCTGTATTATTGTTCAATTGCTGTACAATGTATGTTCCAATAGCTTGAAAGAGTTTATCCACGTTTGACAGGTTTTTCTTTTGTTTGTTTACTTGTTTTTTTTTGGTCTTCATTGATTATTTAAATCTACAAGATTATTTTGTAGTTTCATTTAAAGGGATACTTTAGATACTGGAAATTTTATTTGACCCTCTACATATAGGAAAAGTACAAATGATAAAAATACAAATATTGCGGAGTTTTTATTTAGTTGAGTTTGTCTACCTCAGTACTGCTGATGTTTGGGGCTGGATAATGTGCTGTGATGGGAGGCCGTCCTACGCACTGTAGGATGCTTAAACCATCCCTGGCTTCCACAAGCTAGATGCCAGGAGCTACCCCATTCACCTCCTCAAGTTGTGATGATCAAAAATGACCCCAGGTGGGGTACCTGGATGGCTCAGTTGGTTAAACGTTGGACTTTTAATTGTAGCTCAGGTCACAATTTCAGGACTGTGAGATGAAACCTTGTGTTGAGCTCCCTACTCAGCAGGGAATCTGCTTAAGACTCTCTCTCTCCTTCTCCCTCTGCTCCTCCTCACCATACTGGCACTTTCTCTTTTTCTCTCTCTCTCAAATAAATAAATAAATCTTAAAAAAAAAATGTCCCCAACTATTGTCAAATGTCCCTTGGGAGCCAAAATAGCCTCCAGATGAGAACCACTGGTTTAGGTCACATCATTAAAATGATAGCAATTAATGGAAATTTATAGAGGGAGACATAAAATTAAAGATAACTATTAGAGCTTCACTAAAGCAAAGTAAAAATGTCCTATGGGTTGTCTCCTGTCATTGGTATTTTGTTCAGAGCAATTTCTAGACTTAGACCGTAACAATGGATATCCATATGAGCGCCTCTGAAGTCCTAGCCATACCCTGCATTATCCGAAAGTGAGGAAATCTACTGAATTCCACATATTCCAGCAATATCTTAGAGACCATTTAGTTCCATCTCCCAGTTTATAGAGAGAATGAGAAAAGCAACAGTTTAATGCATTGCTAAAGTTCACTCAGAACCACATCAGGGCCCACAGTTTTAGGTTCCCAAATCACTAATCTTTCAAATATTAAATAGACTAGAATGATTTTGATCACTAAGAAACCGAAAAAATTTCTCTTTTTTTTTTCCTCAAAGATTTTATTTATTTGACAGAGAGAAACACAGTGAGAGAGGGAACACAAGCAGGAGGACTGAGAGAGGGAGAAGCAGGCTTCCTGCCGAGCAGGGAGCCCGATGTCAGACTCGATCCTAGGTCTCTGGGATCATGACCTGAGCAGAAGGCAGTCGCTTAACCAACTGAGCCACCCAGGCGCCCAAGATTTCTATTCAAGTAGAATATTCACTTGAAACTTACAGTTAATTATTCTTCCAGTAGTAGAACCAAACCACGGTTACTCTCAAACTGAACTCTTGGTGGTGAGAAGTACTTTGGAAACCTAAGCCCTTTTAAATCAGATAGTCATGGAAGGACTTTGTGAGGAGGAGACACTTAAGAAAACTTGGTTCGATTCAGGAAGCAATCAGTGCTTGTGGAAGGGTGGCCTGTAAAAGCTCAAAGCACAGGAACTCACAACAAAGGCCACAACCCAGATGAGGAACAAGTTTGATCAGAGTAAGCAGGCAGAGTGTGCTGGGAAACTCGTGCGGTATTTTGAGCAAGGGAAAATACATGAGCAGATTTTAAAAAAGGCATTTTTTAAAAGATTTATTTATTTATTTTAGAGACAGAGTGAGAGAGATCATGGGTGAGACAGAGAGATGGAAACTCCAGTGGTATCCCCACCCTGCGCAGAGCCAGAGGTGGGGCTAGATCTTGCGACCCTGAATTCACGACCTTAGCAGAAATCAAGAGGCGAACGCTTAACCGACTGAGCCACCCAGACACCTTTTAAAAAGCATTCTTTGGAAAATATTTTGTGACTGTTACCTTTTCTCCCCAATTTCCATTAATGATTAGGCAAGGCTGGTGAAATTTTTAGATTTGTAAAATGCAAAGTGATCTGGTGACCTCTGATGTTTCTTCCTTTATCCATGTGATGGATGTCCACTTATCAGTCTTGGAGGGGCAGGTGTGTAAGGTTCTGAGCCCAGTACCAGCAGTATCTGCTGCCCAGCGTGGCCACACCAAATTCCACAGGATCCCCAATCCTCACCGGCAGATTCACTCCTGGCCGTGGTGAGAGGTCTGGCACCTGCAGCCTCGCACACTCGGTGGCCAGGGCTGTTCTGAAAGACCTGTGGGGTCTGGAGCACCTTCCCTCTGCACCAAGCAGATGTTCAGCCACACAAGAAGGGGCTCCTCTGTCATTCCTCAAGAGAAACAGAAGCTGGAGCCCATGCAGCAGGCCCCTTTGTCCAGAGTTGACCCCAAGTGCTTGAGAATCAAAGTCACTTTGAACCAGGTTCTTCAGTGAACTTCCAGAAAAACCTGATGTTGGCATACTGTTAAGTGCTTTGTATAAAGAAAAACCAATAAACAGCTAAAAAAGAAGATCTAGGGACTTGAAATTGAAAGCTGGCTTCCTGACCAGTTTCTTGGTTCCAGTGACATTATTTCACACAATTTAACACATTCAGTTATCTGTGAGCCACTGTGAAATCTCATTAGAGAGGGACAGTATGGTAAGTTAGAAATACAGCACGGACTCTATAGTTCCAGCACAGAATATACAGAGTAGAAATCAGCTTTACTGTAAAGAATGTCTGTGGATGAGCAGATTATCAATACAACCTAATTATTTCTTCCTATTCAGAACCAGAACTGATAGGTTGGGAGAAGACCCAATCTACTGCTCTGTGACAGGTGGGTATGTGTGTGTCCGGGAAAAGGTGGGACGAGGATGTGGTTCCTGCCCAAGTGAGGAAGGGATTGTGAAAACTTCACTGTGCAATTTGCCTTAGGTCACGCTTCCCAAGGCATGATTCTGTTGACTCTTGCAGGCAGAATGGATGTTATTTTTGAAAGGCCAATTGTTGATGTAAAGTTACATTCAAATCTCTTTCCTGTAAAAGGAGGTATTACTCTGCCTTGAAGATGATACAGAAATAATCTCAATTATAGGACCAGCTATGTCCCTACTCTTGCTCCCTCCTCCCAAATACTCACGTTTGAGATTGAGGTTATAAAACAGACTGGATTTTGGGGGATTTAGAAGTGGTTAAATGACAGGTTATGAATGGAGTGTAAAGTATATTATGGTAATGAAAAGCAATTCTGCCTAGGGTAGGTGCCCCTTCAAAGATCCTTCTAACACAAACACTGACTTATTCTGCCAGAAAGTTATGATTTTGCTGGCTATTTTACCCAAATATTGGCATTTTCATGTTTTAACCCTATATTGCTTTTAGGGTATGTAGTAAGTGAAGAATGAAAAGTATTATTTAATCCTAAGCTATATGATGCTATACAAATACTTGCTATATCTAAGAACATTAAGTTCCATATCTCTGAAGGCAAAAAAAAAAGCTGTCAAGTTAAGTTTTTTGGAACGGATTTATTTTTCATGAATTTATACCTTCAGGAAAGAAAAAGTGAGTTTGACATTTCTATATTGAATCTGACTTGTACAAAATAACTAAGATGGACTTTATGGGATGCCTCTTTCAATGTCTTGAAAGGTAATTAAGTGCTTTTATAGGAATATCACTAATTTTCCACAATGTAAGGATAAAATACATCCATGTAAGTTAAATAGCTAAAAAGCTACTTATTTTAATCTTATATTTGATTAAGTGGTTTTGAAATAATCACTGATCTGTTTTGATTCATGCAAAGGACTTCTATGCAAAAAAAAAAAAAATGGTTAGCCTGTTTTCTAATCCCATATCTGACATAGACACAGGAAAGCATCATTATAACCTCCCTTTAGCATGAGCCACAGCTGACACTGGTGTGAGTGTACTTCTGAGCATGTGTAGTGTGAAGCCCCATGGGAAGGAACTTAAGGATCTCTAAGGAAAAGCACATGCTCCTGAGGGCCTGATGGCTCACTGCTGCCCATCCTTTCTCAGAAGCCCTCTAAGACACCATTCATTCACCCAGAAAGCTTACCACCCCCATATCACCCTACACACACTAGGAGCCCCTGGTTCTAAGCAATGTATTGCTTTTAGAATAGACACAAATTGCACCAAACCCCTAAGGGTTTTTCCACCTCCATATCCCTTGGGGCTTTTTGCTTGTGGTCTGACCATTACGAAGGCTTCACAAAGCCATCTTATTGACAGGAAGTAGCAGAACCTGATGGTCTCCCTGTGGTCAGCTGCTAGGAAAGGGAATGCTGTCCCTGGGAATCAGAAAAAGCAATCACTCTTATTTTTCTCCCAGTTATTCTTCTTCCAAACAGAAATAGTTATCCTCTTTCTCAATCACAGAATGTATTTGTTATAAAATTTAAGAAAAAACAAAAATTCATGATCCCAGTACCTAATAACAACCATGTTTTCCTACATATAACATTATGTTACATAGCCTTTTAATCTTTTTCTGTGCAATTACATCACATTTATGTAATATAAGATCTCTAATGGCAACACTTATTTCTATTTAATAATTTTTAAAATCTGATGGTGCATTATGAACATCTTTACATGTCAAGATAAATAGATCTAAGCATTTACTTGGCTACAAACTATCCTTTCCAGGAGTACCATTGATTTGAGTTTTATTGTTGGACATTCAGTTGACTTTTTCTATTTTGTTATTATAAATAACCTTCTAATGAATGTCCTGAAAGAGCCATCTTTTCAACTGTCTGATTATCTCCTTTGGCTGTATTCCTGGAAGTGAGACTCTCTGGTTAATATATGCTATTTTTAATAGCTTTGAATGCATGCTGCAAAATTGCCCTCGAGAAAGGCTATATCAGTTTCTTCTTCCACCAATCGTGAACACGTGTGGGAGGCTTCCTTTTCGATTCAGCCTTCATCATGTCATGCATTTATTTCTGTTGGTTCATGACAGAATGTAAAGGCTATGGAGGTAGGGTAGATGTGAGAAAGAAAAACGAGTCTCAGAGAAGTAGAGACTATCCTCTGGCCCTCTATGAATCACAAGCGTGAACCTTCCCTCCTGACTCTGCTTCTGCCGGGAGCCGGCAGGGTTTCAGGTCATGCTGTGGCATGCAAATGCCAAGTGGCCAATGTTTACAGCACAGAAAAGGCTTAGGCAAAGGTTTGATGTGGATCCAGGAGGAAGGAGAGCAGTCCCATGGTGTTTGGGAAACTCAGCATGAGAAAATAATCCCCCTTCTGCAAAGTGAGTTTCAACACTCAAAAGCATGAGAGGGCCAAGGGGGCAGAGAACCTCTTCCTCTGCCTAATGCTCTAAGGAGTAGAGAGAAGCACTCTGATATTTTACAGAATGGGGAAATAAACAGGAACTGGATTCTTTATTCTGCCCACAGTCCTTGTCAATACTCTGTGAAAAAAAAATATGTACAAATTCAAAAGGCTAAATTAAAAAAAGAAATGGAAATGGATTATACTGTTGGCAGGAATACCCTTCTGATAGAATGACAAAATCTGGGAGCTGTTAGTAGAAGCATTTACTTGAAAATTTTTCATTCTTTTTTGAGAATCCTGATGAATAAGCATCAAATCAAATAGTGAGCTAATCTTTCTAATATTTTAGTTTTGATATAGTAAGCATCATCATTTGTGAACTATTCTATAATACCACATCGCTGGGCTGGAAATCAGTTAGATATAGGCTTGTGAAAAGCAACTGTTTCCACATTTTCTTTCTTGCCTTTCTAGAAATCCCTTTATACAATAGGCTATCTCATTTCTGATCTTGGCCAGCTAGAATGACCTGTTATATTTGGGACTTATTCTAAGTGTGATGAGAAGCAATCGGAAGGTTGCAGGCAGGGGAGTGACACCATGCACTTTTCCTCAAGTATGTCTCCATTGTCTCTTTCTGGGGCTTGTAGAAATACTGAGAGTCTCCCACCCTTATCAACTCAGCGTGCCTGAGGCAGCCAAACCTCTCAGAACTTCCCACGGAGCTTACTTGATACTAATGAAGTATACATATAGTGGCCCAAATTGATCAGAAGGGTCATAGTCATTGTGCTATTTCTCCATTTACAAAAGTTATATCCACCAGATAGACCCTCCAGTTTTAGACCTTTTCTGAGGTGTTCTGGTTGGGCTCTGCCCATTTGTCATTCAGCTGCCGCTATCTGCCCTCCTGCCTTTTCCTATTGTTCACTTCTGTGATGTTTGTTCCTTTTATTTCTTCCTGCCTTCAGGGTTTACTACCACATCCTGAAGCTCAAATTCCTATCGTTTCTTGAGCCTTTCTATATTATTTCAGATGAGTTGCTTGGCTTCATTTTTTTTGGACCCACACTGAGACATGAGCTCTACGTCATTGTGCTGGAAGTGCATTTTTTTCTCTTTGGGAACGAATGACAGATTTATTCTTGGTAATGATTTTACCCTTTGGACTCCTCTTTATTATTTTTGGAGTGCAAGGCTAGGTGAGCATAGTTGTGTTTGATCAGCTGAATAATGATAAAATGAAAATTATTTAAGCATCAATAAAAAAAATTGGGGGAATTTTTAAGATCTAAAATAAATGACACTTTCTATGATGCAGTGTTTTCTCTTTAGCTATTAAACGTCCTACTTCAGTTAAATACACAGTGATGAGAATAGGCTGATGGGATTTAAACAGACCCAAAGTGAGTTGTCTTGTGTCTATCCAAATGAGAAGGAGAAACTATTAGTTAATTCTGCCAGCTCAGAAAAAGTTCCATTTACATGAACGTCTCACAATGATACTAATGTTTTCTCACACACACACGCACAAATGACACAAAAAGCAACATGTCTATGTCTCTGAGACCAGGTGTTTGAAGATCTAACCTACATTAGCAATAGGAAGACAGCAGATGGTATCTTTTTTAGGTCTAGACACCATCCTGAGATAGCTTTAGAACTTTTAAAACAGTTGAGCTCTACTAATACACCTTCAGAAGAAGAGGGAAGAGAAAGTGGGGCTAAAGGGAGGAAGAAAACACTTGATGGGTGTGTGTCTCTTACCTTTACAAAAGTTTGGAGATATGAAGTCAAACCAAGTGGTATGAATAGAGACTCTGTATTTGTAAGGTCTACTCAGCAGAATTTAGAAAGAAGCGTCATGGCGAGGGCACAGGCTCTCCAGTCAGAGTGCCTAAATTTGAGCATGGAGTCAGCCATTTACTAGCTGGGGGGTCTTGGAGAAATTATTTAACATTTCCACGCTTTAGTTTTATCCACTGTATAATGGAGATCCTAATGAGACCAACTTCGCAGGTTTGCAATAAATATGCAATACAAAGTTGCATGGAAAGGACTCAAAATAGTGTGGGGCACAGATGGAATACGGGATGACAACCTCAACACCTCCATCACCAGATCTGACCTGAAGAAGAATAAGCCAGTTTTAGCAGGGAGAGGCCCAAGGTATTGAAAGAAAAAAGAATTTTTATCAGCTTCCAACAGTAAAATTCTTCCTGCAGGATTCTAGGAGAAGGAAAGGTAGTGAAATCATTTCTTTTTTTTTTAAATCTTGTTCACTGCTTTTTATAATAAATTGTATTTGTAAAATCATCAGAGTAAAATTGACTTTTTTCTTTTGCTATTGAGTTTTATGAATATTCATATATGTACAGATTTATGGACTCATCACCACAGTCAGAAGAGAGGACTGTTGGGGCACCTGGATGGCTCAGTTGGTTAAGCGACTGCCTTCAGCTCAGGTCATGATTCTGGAGTTCCGGGATCGAGCCCTGTATTGGGCTCCCTGCTCAGCGGGAAGCCTGCCTGCTTCCCTCTCTTACTCCCCCTGCTTGTGTTCCCTCTCTAGCTGTGTTTCTCTCTATCAAATAAATAAATAAAATCTTTGGGGAAAAAAAAAAAAGAAGAGAGGACTGTTCTAGCACCACAAGAATTTCTCCTCATGCTGCTCCTTTGCAACCACCCCTGCACCTCTCACTCCTGACAACCACTCTTATGCTTTCCATCGCCATAGTCTTCACTTGAGAAAGTCCTGTAAATGGAGTCCTATTGAACATCTTTTGAGATTAGCAACTTTAATTCAGCATAATGACTTGGAGCTTCATCCATGATGTTGCAGGCAGCAGTATTTTCTTCCTTTTCTTTGCTGAGTATTCCATTTACCACAGTTTGTTTATATACTCAGCTGTTCCAGGCTATTTGTGGATAGAGCTGTTAGAAACACTTGTGTACAAGCTTGTGTGTGAATGTCAGTTTTCATTTTTCTTGAGCTAAAACTTTTTACTTGATTTCCATTAAATTGTTTATTTGTGACTTATATACTTCAGTTGGAGGAACAGAAGGTTCAGGAGTAAGAGAAGTGAACTAAGTCAGCAAGTGGATTTCAACTGTATTGGTGACAACTCAAGAGAGAGTCTAACAATCTAAAAAGATCTCTTAAATTCGTGGACATTTTAAATAGAAATGTTTAATAAAAACGTGCGCTTGACTGATATTAATTTTTCCTTAAGTTCAGGAAGAGTATGTGTTTATTGTTCATTTGGGGCTGTTCTTTGCTTGCCTTTTCTGTTTCAAGCAGAATTTTTATCTAGAATTTCCAAAGATCTAACACTGTACTGAAATCCTGATTTAGTAATGTAACCCTTTCCTAAGTTTGATAAGGCCCCTTTCCTTTCCCACTTCTGAAAGCAAGACTATTTTTAACGGTTTCAACAGGACCATCAAAATAACCTTGCACAAAAACAACTTTTGACTAAGTTGTTAACTGCTTGCCTCTTTGCTGAAAGTTGAGAAATAAAGCAAAGTTGTCCACGTGTTAGGAAACTAAAATTAAATATGACAAGAAGTCCAAATATTAGTGTTTTTTCCTGTTGGGCTAAATAAAGCTTCTGCTGATTCTTCAATGTTTCCTATAACACATTAGAACCAGAGCTAAACAGTTAAAACTCTTTCCTCTCATAGGCAGGCAGCTGAGTTTCCATCATTTACTGTGCTATAAAAGAAAATCTATCATAAATTGCTTTGGTGTCCTGGAACATTTTCACTGGCAAATGAAGTTGACAGCTAATGGAGTCTCACGCAAAACAGAAAAACAGCACTATTAACCCTCATATGTCTAAGAACACTAGGAGACATTGTTTTGCAATTGAAAATAAAAACTAGCTAGTTCTCACTAGAAGGAAGGGAGAGGTTGGTCTGCTTTAGAAAATCTATGATAACTCCCATCTATGATAGGATCTGAGCAGAATTTACCAGACAGTGTTTATCTGGGGGAAGACAGGATAAAAAGTGAAATCATACTATTTCACAGGTTGCAGTTCTGTCAGTAAGATTTTGTTTGTGTGAAGAAAGCCTTATAGAATATTTAAGCACAGAAAAAGAGAGCCAGAGAGAAGGGAATAAGTTCTAGTAATCCTTTAGCATCTCCTTCTCTATACCAAAATCATGGAAAACCTATTTGGTAAAAGAAGACTGCTCTGTGAGCAACAAACCTCATGGTAAAAATATTTATTACCTTTAAGGATACTTTCATTAAGCTGTGACACACTAGTAAGTTCCCTTTCTCCAAGTCAGAGATATCGCTCAATGGTTATCACACTGAAATTGTACAATTACACCACCTGTTATATTTGTATTCAGTAATTTAATTGAGTAAATTCTATGAGAGCTATATTGAAGACTATCATTTATGATACCTTAAAAATTGTATAGGTCTCCAAATTTAAAGATACGGAAATATATTGGAGAGTCTGACGTGAAACACAAATAATCCTTAAAGATTGGAAATACCAGTTTATAGACTGAGCTCTGCTGTGAATTATTTTTAGAGATGTGGACCTCGGATTTCCAGAAAGTGAATTTTGGAGTTAGTTCAAGTGTTGGTTTAAATTATAGCATCATTGTCTAATTAGCTGTGATTCAGGGGCAAATTATTTATGATCCTTATAATGTGTTCAAAACGGTGAAAATTGTCCCATCCCTGGCATGTCTACCTAACAAAGTAGAGGTGAAATAAAGGTAATGTATGTAAGAGCACCTGGAGAACTCACAAAATTAACATTTAAAAGTAAGCCCATGCTAAAATAAACTATTGGGACTACTGCAAAATGAAAAGCTTTTGTGTGGTGAAGGAAACCATTAACAAAATGAATAATCAATCTACATATGGAATGAGAGAAATATTTGCAAAGATATATCTGACAAGAGGTTAAAAACCAAAATCAAATAAAGAACCCATACAATTCAACACCAGAAGAGCAAATACTTCAATAAAAATGGGCAGAGGAACTTAATAGACATTTTTCTAAAGAAAACATGCAAATGGGCAATGGACACATGAAAAGATGCTCAATATCACAAATCATCAGGTAAATTCACATCAAAACCACAGTGAGATATCACCTTACACCTGGCAGAAGAGCTAGTATCAAAAAGACAATAAATAACAAGTGCTGGAGAGGACGCGGAGAAAAAAACTCCTCATGCATGCAAACTGGTGCATCCATTGTGGAAAACAGTATGGAGGCTCCTCAAAAAGTTAAAAGTAGAAATACCATATGATTCAGTAACTCCATTACTAGATATTTACCTAAAGAAAATGAAAACACTAATTTAACAAGGTATATGTACCCCTCTGTCTATTGCAATGTTATTTACAACAGCCAAGATATGGAAGTGAATAAAATGTTCATCAATGGATGAATGGAGAAGCAAAGTGATATGTATATACAATGGAATAATACTCAGCCAGCCAAAATAATGAGATCTTGCCATATGCAACAACATGGATGGGTATTATGCTAAGTGAAACAAGACAGAGAAGACAAATACCATACAATCTCACTTATATGTGGAATCAGAAAAACAAAACAAAACAAAAAACCCACCAAAATTTAACAAAGAGAAAACAGAAAAAGACCCGTAAATACAGAAAACAAATTGGTGGTTGCCAGAGGAGAGGGAGGTGGGGGGATGGGCAAAATGGGTGTAAAGAAGTCAAAGATACAGGCTTCCAGTTATGAAATGAGTGACAGAGATGAAAGATATAGCATAGGGAATATTGTCAGTGGTATTTTAATAGTGATGTATGGTAGCTACAATTGTGAACATAGCATAATATAAAGAGTTGTCAAATCGCTATGTTGTACACTTGAAACTAATGTAAAATTGTGGCTCAACTACACTTCAGTTAAGAAAAATAAATAAATAAATCTATGTTGAAAGAGAAGACTGACTTGGGCCACAGCTGCTTCTCCAGTGATAGGATCTATAGTGATATACTTGAAAGACCAGGTTCCAGATTGTTGTTTTCTGGGTACTTATGCAGATAATCCCTGCTTTTGCTGAAGGCTATGATCAAGTTTTGGAATCTCTCTCTCTCTTTCTCTTTTTTGGACTGCTACACTTGGATTAGATACAGCTCTGGAAATAAACTCAGCCTTTGGCAGATACACTCACATTTTCATAAAAATGTCTATGTTCGACATAGTATCACTTACCAAAGAGAAGCATGTTTTGGCCTAATATTTTTTACACTGAAAAATCTTTATATCTTCTCTGGCTAGACCAATTCAAGGGAAAGTGTGTACGGCCTGTGACACTGAATGGTGCCCTCAAGATGGGGAGACACAGGAAACTTGTCTCTTCTAGTAAGGTGAGTGAGCCTCTGTTTGGGATTTTGAGCGAGCATTAGTTCTTTTTGTGTAAGGTCCTGAAATTCTCAAATGAGTATAGAAAGCCTGGCTAGGTCATTAGGGAACAAGGTGATGGTTGGGAGATACCATACGGGAGGAGTTGGGTATGGCATGCACTGTGGGATTTATTACAGGCGGAGACAGGGCTATAGGTCAGGGATTCAAAATCAGCAGTTTTGAATTCAGGCAGGACCTCAGGAGAATTTTCATCAGGGACAGCCAGGACGTAAGAAATGCTCTAAAAAAGCCCTGGTCCTTTTTTATCTTGATCCACTTAGATGTGTTCTCTTGGTTATTTCTCTGAGTTCCGCTGCTGTTGGTCTTAAATTATGGAGAGCTGTTAATGCAGACCTGAGTTTTCTAAGAAGAATGGAATATTCCCATTCCCACAGGTTTCCTTGGTCTTTAGTTAAGAGGAAGATTGTATTCTTTGGAAGGACTTTAGCCTTGGATTTTAGGGTTGCTAACTCCTAGGGTAAGAAGCATGGGAGGTCAAAGGAGATTTCCCCTCAGCCGTGGTCTCAGTCTCCAGGCCCAGATTCCCAACTGCACAGCTCTGGCTAGAGTCTAGACCATAAGGATCCTAAACAAACACTTCCATGGTCAGGTGTAAGTGTCTCACTAATAAAGATGCAAGGGACTGAACTCTCTCATCGGTATCCCTCACTTTCTATTCCTATCTGCCTCATTCACTACTGCTCATATTTCAGTTTGTGCTGAAGAAAATTCTCATTAATTTCCACCATGAAAACTTTAAATTAAGTATTTTCCCTATCAAAAATATAATTTAATGTTCTTTGTTTCTGCCACCTTTCCACCCTGCTTGCATACACTGCAGGCAGTAAATTCTATATGACTAAATGACTGGAATTGGAGATGAGGTGAAATGATTGTGAGTTGAGAAAAGTATTTGAAATTCCTATCAGGGTTGACTGTACACAGTGAATAATTATAGCTTTTCTCTATATAGATCTGAAGTAGAAAGACTTTTCAAAGATTTCTTTCCCAGTGTATAGATTATTCAAGTGGCTTTTTTATTAGATATTTTTTTCTTAGAATAAGGTGAAAGTAATCAAGTAGCAAAGGATTCATTCATTTTTCTGCCAGCAGCATTGCATAAAATTTTCATAGGAAATAGCAAAACTAATAACGACATTCAGATTTTCTATTACTTGGGAGGTTTCTTCTTTCTATTTATCAACGTATTAGTTCCACCTGAAGATCAGCGGAATGCAAATATGGCAGTATAAAAATGTACATACACGGAACAAAATCCTGATAATGCTTAACTAGAATAAAGAGGAAAGAAGGGAAGATGATGGCTTGTGCCTGCATGTGGATCTGAGAGAAACCAACATGATACAGTGACAAGGGGATTATATTTACAGCAAGAAAATCTGGGCCTGAGTATCACCTCTTCCAATTACTAACAATTTAACCATGGGTGAAAGACCACATTTAAATTCTCTAAACCAGGCATGGCTGGGTGGCTCAGTCGGTTAAGCAACTGCCTTCAGCTTAGGTCCTGATCCCGGAATTCGGGAATTGAGTCCCACATCGGGCTCCCGGCTCTGCGGTGAGTCTGCTTCGCCCTCTAACTCTCTCCCCTCTCATGCTCTCTCTCAAGTAAATAAGTAAAATCTTTTTTTTTTTTTTAAAGATTTTATTTATTTATTTGACAGAGAGAGAGATCACAAGTAGGCAGAGAGGCAGGCAGAGAGAGGAGGAAACAGGGTCCCTGCTGAGCAGAGTAAAATCTTTTTAAAAAAAATTCTCTAAGCCAGATTTTACTCATAGTAAAATGGAGCCTCAAGTCTCTAGCCATGTGACTAGATTATTGTGAGGGAAAAAAAAAGACGGGATAAAATAAAGCATTATTTAAATCAAAGGCATAAGAATGTTAAACAGCATAACTGTAGCACCAGAGCAGAAAGTGCTGTATTATATTCAGAAGAAACACATAAGATAGAGAGGTGAAGAACCAACATCCCTTGTCTGTTTTTTTTTTATTTGATTTTTTGAAGTTTTAAAATTCCAGTTAGTTAACATACAGTGTAATATTAGTTGCAGGTGTACAATGTACTGACTTATTGAATACTTACATACACAGTCAGTGCTTATCACAAGAGCACTCCCTAGTCCCCATCACCCTGATCACCCATCTTCCCACCCACCTCCCCTCTGGAAGACATCAGTTTGTTCTCTACATCTAAGAGTCAGTTTCTTGGTTTGCCTCTCTCTCTCTCCCCCTTGCTCATTTCTTAAATTCCAAATATGAGTGAAATCATATGGTATTTGTCTTTCTCTTTTGCTTAGCATAATACTCCATCCACATTGCTGTAAGTGGCAAGATTTAATTCTTTCTGGTTGCTGAGTAATATCCCATTGTACATATATACCACATCTTCTTTTTTTTTTTAAAGACTTTATTTATTTGACAGAGAGAAATACAGCGAGAGAGGAAACACAAGCAGAGGGACTGAGAGAGGGAGAAGCAGGCCTCCTGCCGAGCAGGGAGCCTGATGTGGGGCTCGATCCTGGGTCTCCAGGATCATGACCTGAGCCGAAGGCAGTGGCTTAACCAACTGAGCCACCCAGGCGCCCCTACCACATCTTCTTATTCCATTTATCACTTACTGGACGTTTGACTTGTTTCCATAATATGGCTCTTTTATAAACACCGAAGTGCCTGTTACCTTGTCTATTTTTATATGCTCGTCAGCCCTATATTATAAGGTCAGAATTCAACTACACCTAAAACAATTGATGGACCACTGGTCCTGCTTCTCACATTCCCATTAATACTCTGCCTAAATTTTGCCAAGTTACTTGACATCCCTGGGGTTATAAGGACTGATTATTGAATATGCTCCAGGTTTCCTGACTCCTGGCCTCACATGTAGTCAGTGGGTAGAATGCTATCAACCACATACAGAGCTAGGTACTGATCTTAGGCTGGGTTCCCTGAGAAAGGAGATGTTACAGCAGGACCTGAGTCTAAGTAGTTTATTTAGGAGGTGATTCCAAAAAGCACAGATATGGGGATAGAGCAATGAGAAATGAGGGAAGGGCAAGAAGTCAATTTAGGGTGCATTAACTAGCAGGTTAACACTGCAGACACTCAGGCTCAATCTCTTGGGGGAAGTCTCTGGAAGAATGTATTGGACATATGTCAGAATTGCCCCATCTAAGCAGAGAGGAAAGTATGTCATTTTTTCTTCCAGTTCCCTTCCTTCACTGAGCAGTGTTCTTCAGACAGCAACTCCGCAGTACCTGTGGCTTGCTGTGCATACCAGCCAAGCACAGGAGAGAAATCCAGCAGTGATGGGTCAAAGGAGTCATCAGCATGCATGGGGAGGGTGAGTGCTGAGTAGACATGGGTAGGGTTATGACAGCAAATGCTGTGATACTGTGGAAGGGAAATGTGCTGCTCAATTCTCCTTCAAAACAGGATAGCCGCATCCTTCAAGAATGGTGAGCTAAAGGACTCCTGTGCTTAATGGCTTCTGGACCCCCTCAGGTGTTGAGGTGAGGCAGTGCCCTTCTCATGGCAACTCCACCTCATGACTGAGTCAGGTGGTGGCTCAAGGGCCTGTCTGTTCTGCCCAAACTAGGACTTACCTAGTGAGTAATGTCTGCTCAGCAGGCCCTCCTGGTAGAGGCTTTCTTAGGTTCATTCTAGCCTGACAGCTCCTTCTACCCCATTGGCCTTCATCCTCTTTCCTTTCTCAGATGTTACTGCTCAGTAAACCTTTTACTTTCTTAACTTCATCCTTAATTCTAACGAGAGGTTTGGAAAGTGTCAACCTCTGGACTGAAACCAAAGAAGAATCTACCTTATGTAAGTCAATGGGAAAGTTGGACTGAAAAGATCCTTTCTCCAGTAGGACTAGCCAAGAGAAAAGACTCCTCTCAGCATGTCATCAGGACTCAACCAGACAAAAATACAATCAATGGAAACAAGAAACAAAAAAACTTGGATGCCTGAAAGAAATGAAGGATTGGCTAGACACTGAATAAATCCTTGAGAGGGATGATGGACATTGCTTTTCTAGATAAGTTTTTAAAAGGACAGATTATCTATTCCATTGAAGCACAAGCCATTTTCAAAATTCTTACTACAGATATTATCTTTATTTTCTTTATAACAGTTTTATAGATGGCTGTACATCTTTTTAAAAAAAATTTAAATTCAATTAGCCAATATGACTACAGCTTTTAAAAATAGCAAAAGCATTCAGGACTCAATGGCATCAAATCCAATAACTTGATTTATACATGTGACATCATCATAATAGTGAGAAAGGCTTGAACAAGAATCTGTTATTTAGATTTAGCTATTTATTCATTCACTAAACATATGTTTGAACACTCACTATTTTCCAGCCACAGTTCTAGGTATTAAGATATATCAATGAATGAAATATATCTTAATTTCCTGCCATTGTAGACATGATATAATGGAGAGATAAAAAAGATGGTAAATATTAAATATTAAAGTAAAATAAGTATCTGATAAAGTATGTTAGAAGGTGCTATGTACTATGTGAAAATAAAAAGAACAGGGAATCCAGAGTTCCAGGTAGGATATGGGTTCCAATTAAAATTAGGTAGACACGGCAGGCCTTATTAAGGTGACATTTGTGCAAAGTCTAGATTGAAGTGAGGGAATCAGCTATATGAATACTTGCAGACAGAGAATTCCAGGCCCAGAGAATAGGCAGTGACCTCACGGTCTAAAACAAAATTTTCTTTTTTCTTAATTTTATTTATTTATTATTTTTTTAATTGTTACTTAAATTTTTTTTTCCAGTGTTCCAAGATTCATTCCCCATTCCCCACACCCAGTGCTCCATGCTTTAGGTGTCCCCAGTACCCACTACCAGGCTCTCCCATCCCGCTACCCCCCTCCCTCTAAGTCCCTCAGTTTGTTTCTGTGTCCAAAGTCTCTGTTGTTTCATTTCCCTCCCTGGATTACACTAGTTCCCATTTACTTTCCTTCTCCCACTGTCCTCCAGGTTACTCCTCATGCACTGCAAGTAAGTGAAACCATGCGATACTTGACTTTCTCTTGTTGGCTTATTTCACTCAGCATAATCTCTTCCAGTCCAGTCCATGTTGCTACAAAAGTTGGATATTCATCCTTTCTGATGGAGGCATAGTATTCCATTGTATCTATGTACCACATCTTCTTTATCCATTCATCTATTGATGGGCACCTTGGCTCTTTCCACAGTTTGGCGATTGTGGCCATTGCTGCGATGAACATTGGTGTACATATGGCCCTTCTTTTCACTACATCTGTATCTTTGGGGTAAATGCCCAGAAGTGCAATTGCAGGGTCATAGGGTAGTTCTATCTCATAGGGTAGCTCTATCTTGAATTTTTTAAGGAATCTCCACACTGTTTTCCAAAGCGGCTGCACCA
>PITA01014199.1:34395-55002 GCA_004023965.1 Spilogale gracilis | reverse complement strand
GTGCCTGGATGGTGCAGTTGGTTAAGCATCTGACTCTTGGTTTTGGCTCAGGTCATGATCTCAAGGTCATGAGATTGAGCCCTGTGTCAGGCTCTGTGCTCAGTGCAGAGTCTGCTTGAGGGCTTCTCTCCCTCTGTTCCTCTCCCCGTTTTCTCTTTCTCTCTCTCTCAAATAAATACATCTTTTAAAAAAAAAAGAAAGAAAGAAAACATACAAGCCTGTCATGTAAATAATATAAGAATATGTATTTGGTTTCTATTGCCTTCGAGCATGTTCCCTCTTTAAGTGAGAGGAAAAGTACAGAAAATGAAAAGGAACAGAGGTGTTTAAGTTCAGAACAATAATCAGAGAAACACACTATGCATTTCTCAAAATATAACATTTACAACTGGCAAATAGAAGCCCATAAGTCTGAAAGGTGGGAAGGTCTTTTAAGAAGAGAAAATAGAAAAAAAAAAAAAAAAAAAAAAAAAAAAAAAAAAAAAAAAGAAGAGAAAATAGTTTTTGTCTTCGAGAAAGATAGTTAGAAATAGTTCTTAAAAAAAATGTATCACCTATTTTCATTACTCAGTTGTGTAACAACACAAGACATTTTACTGTTTAGAATGCCACATAATTGTCACAACACAAAAATTCCATTTGGAGGGTATCGAAAGCAAAAAAAAAACAACAAAAAAACAAAAAAAACCCCAAACCAAAACCTAAACCAAAACTAACAAAAGAACAAAAGACAAAACCAACCAAGGAAAAAAACCACCAAACCCCAAAAACCAACACACACACACACACACACACACACACACACACACACACACCACACTTCCATGAAGCGGAATGGGTGGGCTTTCATAGTAATTGTACTGTACTGTTTCCTTTGTTCCTAAGAAGTTTGGCTTCCTATGGAGGCAGACTTACTGAAGGAGCTAGATATCCCTGAAAGAGGGGTTAAGGAGGATATGGGGAAATGGGCTTAGGTAATGATTTGATCAATATCTATGATGAGGGTCCTTTTGATCAGAGGTGGTGTGACCCTCCCTCATCCCCAGCCCCTGAAGCACCTTGCAGAACCAAACTTTGCAGAGGAGTTTGAAAAATCAAGTGGCTAGAGGCATAGGCAAAGAAGCCAAGCTTCTTTAGTCAAAGATGGAACACCTTTCTTGGTAAAAAGTTGGTTACCTCATGTTAATCCTCAAAACTTGTCTTGGTTCTTTCCAATAAAACAATGTGGTATGCAAAAGAATGGGACCCACTGAATGTGTGAACACACTCAGGCGAGATAACTGTAGCAGGGAAAGAACTGGAGATTAAGAACTGGAGAACCTGAGGAAAAGGGAGGCACAGTTTGTGAGATGTGTGTAAGATGCTTCAGAAATACAGCCCCAAAGCTACTGATGTTCTAGAGCTCACACTTGCCTCTAAATCAAAGTGAGGAACCGGTAAGTACCTTGAAGGATTGGGTGCTTCTGCCTTCCTTTCTTTCCTCTCTTCCCTGTCATCTTCCCCTTCAACCCTTCATCCACTGATTCATGCCCTGATTCATTTAGTATTCATTTGATAATTCATAAGAGTCAGAATCTGACCTGGATCCTGGAAATAAAGCAATGAATAACTGAGACATGCCACTGTTCCCACTAATATTACAGTTTCCTGGGGGGGGGGGAAATGACCTTCAATAAAGAAGTATCCAGAAACCTATGTAATATGGGAACATAAATGTATCTTCATCTAGTTAAAAGTTCCAGGGAAGGCCTTTATGAGGAAGTACAATCTAAATGCCAATTTAAAAGGTGAGGAGAAAGGAAGGAGGCTGAGCAGGTGGTAGGTGTGTATGGAATGTTCCAGGCAAAGGGAACAGCATATATAAAAAACAGTAAAGGGGAATATCAATACAAACCAATGATACACTAATACAATGATATTAAGACTTCTTCCAGCTTTATGACTTTTCCACCAGATGTCATTTTGTTAACCCATCCTTCTCAACATTTTTTTCTCATGAAGCAATACAACTTGGAGGAAAAAGTCTTTTAAGGAGATAAACTTTTTTCAAAAATAACAAGGTAGTGGGAAAACTAGAATTAACTTTTACCTGATAGTTAGCTAGGGATGCAGAACAGAAATTAAGTGAGGGATTACAGGTGGAAGTGACTGGGAGAGAGAAGCAACTATCACGGGGACAATAAGGAAAAATATGGATTTTCTTCCATGGCCACATGTACTCTCCCTCCTGCCCCTGTGATCCCCTTCCCCAAATACCAGATTTTAAAAGAAGGGGAGGCTCCAAAAATATTCTAGTAATTATTCATTTCCAGGATGACAATTAGAGCTTATTCCATATGCCAACTCCCTTCAACTGGTTGCTTGGAGCTGGAGCACCGAGCCGAGAAGTATTCCGGGGACCGAGGTTAGCAGGAAAGGGCACGGTGACCAATAGTCCTATTTATGGAAGCAGGGCAAGGCAGCGAGCATGCTGTGTGTTTATGAGACTAATCCAGATCATCGAAGGACACCTAATTTGAACTGATGACTTCCAGGTTGTAAATGCCAGTGCTGCTGGGTTTTCTCGATCACTTGCTCATTTAAAGAGCCCTAGTAGCATAAATTACTATTCTTACAAAGTGGGAATGATGTAATGGAAGAAGCGAGAGACAGGGACCAAAGTTCTAGTTCTGGTTCTACTATTGCTTTTCTGAGTGTTTAGGACAAACCCCAGAGCCTTGGATTTCTCACCCATGAACTTTACAAATACACTACTCATTCCAGGTTTGATCACCAGTGTGCTGTTTGACTATAAATACAGTATTTCCCAGACCAGCAGATGCAAACACTGGCAGGACAGCTAAATGCCTTTGGTGTCCAAGATCCCTTCTTCATTTTAGTAACAGAACCTTCCTCCCCATTGACCAACTTTTAACACAGCTGAAGGCTACATTTCCCAGCCTCCTTGATACTTAGTTGTAGTCACATGACAATGTGGTAAGCAATGGAATGCATGCAACTTCTGCATCACTTACACAAAGAGAAATCTCTTTTTCCTGTGGCATGAAATGTGAACAGAGCATTGGTGAAACCAACTCTGCCCAAGTAGACTAATATCAAACACAAGATCAATGTTCGAGCAAGGAGGTGGTCACGGAATCTGTGGACTAGCCATTCTCATGGAGCAGAGTTTCCGAGTTTCCTTCCTGGCCTGGACTGCCTGCCTCCTTCTGTACTATCATGGGAGATAGAAATGAGCTTCTCTCTGGTTGGAGTGTCACTATTTTTAGGTCTCTGTTACCGTACTGTGGCCAGAAGCGAACTAACTTACAAACTCAAGAGCACACAGGGACCAGGAAGTCAATATAAGTTAATAATCATCTAAATAAGGACTGCTCAAATCTGAAGAACAAATGCCCAATGGAAAGAAGCAAACAGCTCTGTCCAGCCACCGCCACATAGGGACGCAGGCTGAGGGTCTCAAACCCTACTAACTTATCAAGAAATCTGGATTCTCATATAGAATCTTACAAGTTTTAAAAAAAACTGGCAACTAATCCAAAATTTAAAAACACAACAAGGAACAACTGGGTGGCTCAGCCTGTTAAGCATCTGCCTTCGGCTCAGGTCATGATTCCAGGGTCCTGGAATGGAGCCCTGCATCAGGCTCCCTGCTCAGCAGGGAGTCTGCTTCTCCCTCTCCCTCTGCTGCTCTCCCTGCTTATGCTCTCTCTCTCTCTTTTTCTCTCTCTCGTCAAATAAATAAATAAAATCTAAAAATAAATAAAATAAATAAAATGCACAAAGACACCCTCATCTTAACACAGCTTGTTTTGGCGGTCCAGGGAGGAAACTATCACATTGATATCAGAGCCGTTAAAGTACAAAAAAAACACCTATTTTTAGGATTCGAAAAATCTGAATGTTTTTAGGGCACAATCTTGAATATGAAAAACAACACCAGTTGATGATGATGACAATGTAATATAATGAGTCAAAAATTCCTCAGTCACCCTCAACTCTGCAATAGGAAGTAGCTTGAAAAGCCTATCATAGCTGCAACTCACACAATAACTAGATTATCATGAACTCAGATACCCCACCTCCATTTGACTGTCTCTGCTACTAATCGTGGTCTTTGATAATACATCTTTTTCTTCATTTCAATGTTGGGTAGCCACTCAAGAAGATATGTTACGGTGAATTTAGTCCCTGTCATCTGAACTTAATAATAGGGCAAAATAAATTTTGGTGTAAACATGTTTAGCTAATCCTTTCCGCTAAGTTGTTAAGTTCAGCCATAACCAGTACATTGTAACCTGTCAGGATCATCAAATATTGACTTAACTTACTTCTGAATTACAAAATAATCACAAGGAAAACTTTTAGAGAAATAATATCTTTTTCAAGTACCTGATAATCTTGTGTTGTTTTTTATACCAGTAAGCACAGGCACGGGGGCATAGTGTGAGCACCCTAAGGCTCTGAGACAATATGAAACACCCCAGGAAGGTGGGCGTAGGAAGCCCCATGGCTCACCGACCAGTGTTAGAGTCAGAAGGTGGCTGCAAGTTTTGTCTGAACCCAAAATGACCGACCTAGGTAGTTCCCTACAAATCCTACCCAAAAGATCTGAACGATTACTGTGGTCAGAGGATGTGTCTCATCACAGACCACTCCCCGATCCTGGCTTGGCACCGCCCTAGACCATGATTCATCTGTTCAGTTCTCAAATGACTCAATTTATAGAGGAAATGAAACACTTAAAATTCACTTTTAAAAATGGGTCATCTGACTTCAATAGCTAAGAATCGAGATACAAATCTGGAATTGCAAGTTCCCTTATTTCTCAAGAGACATTCATTCAGTCTGCTGAGAATATTCATTCAGTCAAAGGAAGCTCACTAATGTGCATAATATTAATATCGGTTATGAGCAGAGAATACGGAAGGTTAGGTTCACATCTGGCCTTAAGTCTTTTTCATTATTTATAAGTTTGCACCAATTGTTCCTATAGTTTTTGTGTTTTCATTTGTTTGTTTACCTCTTCATATATTCCAGTGCACTCATAGTAGTCTCTGGAAGGGAGGCCAAGTCGAGGCTGGTCAATCTATAAAAAATTTACAAAGAAGAACATAAACCGTTTAGTTGATGACAGACAGTTAGACAACATGGATGTCTGTGTCTGAACAAGATCCAGGGTTCCTGCTGCTTAAAGGGGTGACAATCAGACAACGAGTGAATACCCATTAGGCATGGTTTCCATGCCACGTGGAAGCTGATGGGCAGTTAAGCCATCTGGAAGACTACGCTGCAGGTATTTGAGGAAAACCAAAGAGAACTTGAATGAATATACACTGAAGGGGCAAAACGGAAGGGCCGGGTGGACAGAAGCATGCTAAAATCTAGGACTTGGAAGTTTCTAAATTACACATTTATAGGACATTTGGCTTCCTAAGGTCGTAATATGCTCTCCTGGGGGACACTCTCTTCTACTTTCACCCTTAATCTGGATGGAAAAAAATGAAAAGTGGAAACCTCTATGGTAAGTCTAGAACCTGTCTGGCTACGGGAAATCTTGCCAGAGATTTGTTTTTGACATTCCCTACCCTGGGGGGATAGAGGAGACTCTCCTCAGTTCTCTCTTGCTCCGCTCAAATCCAGGCAGCTGGGTGCGCACGAGAGGAAACAGGCTCTGCTCTGGTGTGCAGGGTCCACTGTCCTCCAGTGAAGCCACCTGGACACATCGCAGCTCTGTGATACTGCTTCCTAGGCACCCGGGATGATCAGATGAGTGCAGGGCAAGTGAGAGCATGGATGGATTCCAGTGAGAAAGCCAGCCGCTGTAAAGAGCCCCTGACAATATGAAGGAAACAGAACCCAGAGGATTGGTATGGAAAGAGCCAGAAGGTGTCACCACAGGTAGGGCTCAGCCCCTTTTCCAAACTCCAAACTCCCCCTAGGAAATAAATCTCTTCATGGTGTTCTTGGGGGAATCCTAGCACTTAAGAGCCCAAGGAGTGAATTCTGAAAGGAGAAAGGGGTCCACTGTAGAAGAGAGCTGGGTTTAACAGAATGATTTTGATAAAAATGGCCATACAGATTTATGCCATAGCAACATAAATATGAATCTGTGACTTGTAGCTTTTGGGGGTACTTTCTTTTAAAGGAAACCAAATAAAAGTTCTGTACATGTTTTAGCGCCTTGCAAACATACTCATTAAGCATTAGTCTCATCTTAAGTGGCACCTTACATAAACGTAAATGAATGGCTTATATGAGAAAAAAAATAAATCTATTTCAAAAGAATATTTTATTTACTTGCACTGGAAAAAATTCAGATATTCTTTAGTAACACCAAAATTGTATTCAAAAATGCTTTTCTATATTCTCTTTGGAAGCAATTACAAATTTTTGGTTTCTAGACTTGTGTGACTTATGCAAACCAAACTGAGCTCCTTTCGTGAACACACAGAGAAATCTGATGTTTCTTCTAAATAGGAGACCCTTTCATTTCTTTATTTTATGAAGAAAGCAGTATCTAGAGCTACAGTAGCAGTATCTAGACCTACAGTAGCAGACCTTCTAGACTTGAAGGTCTAAAACACCATTAAGAAAATATTTTCAAAAATTGGGAATCCAAGTATTGGGAACACAGCATGATTACCACCTTGCTCTTGCAATTCAAATAAGAATATACATTACTTCTAAATATCAGTAACAATGTATGTAGACATTTTATTACCATCTAAAGATAACTTTGTCTGTCGGCCACACAAACTTACATGAATGATATGGTTCACAGAGTTCTTATCATCAGTACCAACAAAAAAATTAATAATGACTTTTTTCCCATATTTAGAATTCAGCTGTGCAATAGCTTTCTCAGCTGTCCAAGAAGTACCTAAAGAAACAAGAGGTAAAGTATACTTTTAGAAGCTTTAGTGTATTAATATGATACTATAATAACACAGATTTGACATGCAAATTATTTTTTTAAACAGAAGGAAAATTGCCTTACCATATGTTTGCTCCCAGTTTTCTGTTGCTACCGGCCAATCATATATATCTGGTAACAGACTGAGTAGAGGCGTTCCACCTCTACTATCAATGGCAGCTTTTGAAAACAATGAAAATAAATTATGAAGTCTTTGCATATTTGGGCACACTGGTAAGGAGATAAAATGGAGAGCACTTACACTCATTTATACAAGATCTGTACAATGTTTTGGCTTTCTGCACTGCTACTATATCTTCAGTTTTGGGTTCCTGAAGAACATCTGAAATACAGCATTTAATAAAACACATCAATATAATTGCTCATTTGCGCCGTAATTAACATTTGCAATGCAGTTTCAGAGAAAAGCTTGCTTTTGGGTATGTTCACTCCTTCCCCTTTCTAAACCCTACAGAGAAGCTAAACCCCTTACCAGATCTTTATTCCTAGTACAGAACTGGGAGTTGATTTCATTAGCCAAGTTAGATGAAAGTCTTGTTGATGAGATTATCTTTTTTTGTGAACAGTGATGTGTACTGCTCTGCTGTACAGAAGTTACTTTTTTTGAAATTGAGACTAAAAAGAAATAATAATGCAGAGGAACATGGAATTTAATATGATAGTCTTCTTGATGGCTGGAAATAATTACCTTTGTGTGATTGTACTGTTCATGCTCCAAATAAACTGACTGGATTATTCTACATGTTTGGATGTTTGAAAATAGCAGAAATTGTGTTTCTACAAAGTAACTTCTAGAAGAGGGGAACAGAAGATGGAGGATAGCAGAAGACCTGACAAGATTTCCTCAACTTACTGGGGAGAAGGTCTTAGCTGGGTGCGAATAAATATATCTAGTCTGGGGTGCAAATGTCAATAACATCTTCAACACAGTAATGACTCCATATTGACTTCAACCAGGGCCAGGTGTGGAAAAACAACGGAGGTGGTGTTTAGTGGCAATCACTTAATTTCTTATTATGTGAGATGGCATAAAGATGCCATCTCTAGGGATGACAGAGCTTCATCATCCATGTACCCACACATGAAAGCAGGACTGCGGACATGCCGACATATCCATTTAATGTTACCACCCTCAGACTGACTTAGTGGTGAGCCACAAAACTTAGAGGGATTATCGACTTTAATCTTCTGTGACATTCTCCGGAATCCCTAAGAGTTGTATCTTTAAAAAATGGATACATTAAGAGAGAAATCTTTGATGCATAGACACAAACTCCACTAACCTTTCAAAACGACTTCTAGTTCATCTCTTAAAATGTCAAAGTTACTGTAACGGGAGCTGGTCTCAGGAATGACGTTGCGTTTCAACCAGCCTCCACAGGCATATTTAAAAAAGTCTGTACATGGCTCAGCAGTAGCATCCATGTTCTGGATCAGTCGAGCGGCTGAAAAACCAGAGAAAGAAGGAGATAAAATGAAGGGTGTATTTCTTAAGTAGTTTGGAAGGGGGAACGAGAGCCTTGTTGTTTCTCTATCATCGAGTCAACTGGACTGATGATCCTTTCTTACTTATTTAACTGTCAATTGAAGAGCAATGGTAACTATCTATGTATAGTCCTCTTTTCGTTTATTATAGTTGGTTGGGTTTCTTTCTGAGAGGTCTCGGTCCTCCCATCCTACATCTCCAAATAACTAAGGTTTGTGCTCATTCCTATCTCAGATGAAGGAAAGAATAGCAGTCTGCCTTAGCCAGCCCAAGCCTCGGGCTGACACAAGGTGGCTCTTCACTCTAATAACTTTAGCTGCTGCCTCTACTCTTCTAGTCACTGTGTCTCTGAGACTCCAAGGGATGTGGGACTGCTTCTTGTTTTTTTTTGTTTTTTTTTTTTAAATTAATCCCTACACCCAATGTGGGACTCGAACACACAACCCCGTACAACCCCGAGATCAAGAGTCGAATGCTCCACCGACTGAGCCAGGCAGGTGCCCCGGTGGGACTGTTCATCGATTTTAGTAAAGATCTAAAGCTGCCGTTATTACATCTTGGACCTTGCTTACAATATTTTTGCAATTCAAATTTGACATCCGATTTGCATTTGTTTATGTAGGGTCTGTCATTATAAAATTGGCTCCAAGCTTGTTAGCTTTTCTTATGTCCACTCTTGTATCTTGGAGAACCTCGATGAAAATGCAAATGAACCAAGTGAGTATTAACGCTGTGCAAAACACTGACTGGGCCGCAATTCGAAGGATGTATAAAATATGAATTACTGCCATTGAAGAGGATATTGCGCAGAGGAGGCCCACCGCCTACAGTTTCTAACACCTGGGAGAGTGAGAAAACCTTCCCACTGTCTTCCCCATGATCCTTTTCCTACAAGTCCAACTGTTCTGCAGTGAAAACAAAAGAGCCCTTGAGAATACAGCTGTATGGAGAGACTGTTAAGTTCTCAAACAAGCTTTTGAATATACATTGCTTTCTGAAGAAATTCATTAATTAAAAAAACTTCCAACAATCGCTGAGGTATGCGGATTCTTTTCAACTGAGAATGGTTCAGTCTATTTTCCAGATGAACGTCAAGCTCCCCTCCTTCTCACCACCTTCTGGGCGGGTTTGCTTGGCTGCCCCCTCAGGCTCCACATCTCCGACGCTGGTCATCTTCAGACCAGTCCTCTCTGGACTTGTGCACACAGAGGTACAACACGGCTCCTATGGCAGCCTCCCAGGTTGGAGCCATGGGTAAAACTCTCTATTTCCTCCCCTCCCTATATGCTTCTTGGTAACTCCTTTGCCTCTTATCTATATTCTTGCCATGATCAGTTTCTATCTTCACTCCCTTTTCACTAGAGGTCCTCCAACTACACATCGTGCTAGTACCCTCTTTCTCCTTGGATCTATTCCCCACATCTTTCACAGATGAAACTTCCCTAAATACACTTTCACTAGTCACCCTCTCACTGGAAAATATCAGTGGCTGGACACTGCCCAGGTTAAATCACGGAACTCTTGAAGTTGGCCTCTGAATCCTTCTGAGACTAGTCAAAAGTCTCTCTCTGCCTTCTCTCTCTCCTTTCCCCTCTCTGTGTTTTTACACAAACTCTCTGTTCCAACCAGATAAGGTTCCTCTGGGTGCCACAAACACTCCTGTGTTTCTCTACCTGGTGCTATTGCTTCTCTGACTCTCACCACACCTGACTTCTCTTCCCTTTCTTCCCAAATGCTACCCACTATTCAGTGTTAAGCATACGTCCCATCTTTTCCCTGAAGTTCCCAGGACTCTACACTTCAACACTTCAGGGATTATTTCTTTCTCTAAACTCCTGAGAGCTAGCTCATGGCCTCACTCAGTCCTGAATGCTCAGATGAGGTTTCTCAATGTAGACACCTACTCTTTCCTCATGACCACTCCGTTCATGAGCTTAGCCTCTTTGTATTCCCATCACCTAGCACCTCATAAAAGACACATACAAATGGTTATGGGTGACAACCATACTGAGTCATCTGTGAGTCCTCCTCCCTCCTACACACCCCCTCCCCGACTCCTGCAGGTCAGACCAGTTCTCGTCTCAGGGCCTCCAGTCCATCCCCTCCTTGCAATGCCCACTGCTTCTGCTCTGTTTTGGGCCCTCCTTCTCTTAGGCTCTATCCAGGCCCTTTTACCCAAGTTATGGTCCCAGGCCTCTCCCCACTCCAATCTATCCTGTGTGCCAGTCCAATTACTGCCATAACATTTTCTCATTTCATTTCCATTCCAAGTTTTCAATATGCTCTGTCTGCATTTATAATAAAATCCCAGAAAATATATAAATATATGCAAATATATAATAAAATCCACACCTGAACTAATATAACACTATATGTCAATTATACACGAATAAAAAGAAAACAATAAAATCATAGATGGAATAAATGACTCAGAGAAATTAAGAAAAAAAATCCAGGTCCCACAGCATATTCTCACTCTGACACATCTAGTGAAGCTTCTCTCTCCCCTCTTCCTCACATGTGCCATCTGTCCCAATTAAATGACTATGTTCAGTTTCTGCTGTGAACACGTTAGAGTTTTCTGCTTTTGTAACTTTGACCATGGTGCCTCAACCCCTACTAAAACATTATTTTTAATATTTTTATGTTTAGAGATTTGAGGCATTTTCAAGGCTCAGCTCAAATCCTCCTCCTTCACCAAGGACAGTCCTCACAAAATCCGTATCATCTGCCGCAGTCTTCATTTTTGTTGTCGGGAAAACTATGATCCCCTCATCAAGACTGTATGGTTTTGGAAAAGAAGGGAATAACTTTCCAGGTCTCTCACAGAGCCTCATGTCAGACTCAGTCAAGATTTGTCAGTAAAAAAAACCTCTAACTTGAAATGTCAGGTAGAGATTAGGAAATTGATTTTAAAAAGGTAGAAAAAGTAATTCCCTTAAACATTGAAGGAAATGAAGAGATAATGACAGGGGAAGTGAAAATAAAGACCCCAAACTGCGAGAATTATCCTGTAAAATGTGAAAACCCAGAAAACGGAAGCCTGAAAGAAGTGCTAACCGAAGGTGTTCTAAGCACACATTTTTAGCAATTTTATGTAACTTTTGTCTTTTAAAATACTTTTAAGTATTTAAACTGAATGTTTAAACTGAAGTGTCACTTTAGAAGCACTTCCATTTTCTTCCCCTCTCTGGGGAAATGGCTGGTGTGTGTCCTAACACAACAAGGAGCAATAAACTCCAAGGGGGGAAGCGCAGTGAACGGGTAATGAGTGAGTTGAATGAACAGGGACAGTAATGAACAAGTCTTACTGCCTATTTGGAAATATCTCACATTCTTTTAGACACCTTGAAGGTGGGATGCCTGGGTGGCTCAGCTGGTTAATTGACTGCCTTCGGCTCAGGTCTTGATCCTGGAGACCCGGGATCGAGCCCCACATCGGGTTCCCTGCTCGGCAAGAAGCCTGCTTCTCCCTCTCTCACTCCCCCTGCTTGTGTTCCCTCTCTGGCTGTGTTTCTCTCGGTCAAATAAATAAAATCTTAAAAAAAACCCAAACCAAACCAAAACAAAAACACCTTGAAGGAAAAGGAGGGGCAGTGGAGCCACTCCAGGCTCATGAGCACAAATCTGCTGACATGCTAGATGCCTCTACACTTCTCACATCTCCCACAAAGGAAACCAGTGCTCCTTCCCCACTTAAGTTGAATTCGTACTTGACACCCAGTTAAGTGACTTATGTCTGGAAAACAAACCAGAGAAGCAGTGTTCAAACAATTCGTTTGTTTGAACAGAGATAGGAAGAGGCAACTCGGCCAACTCCTTCCTGTGGCACTTTTTGAATTTCCCTTTGACCAGAGAGCTCATCTGGGCATGGGTGCTTCCAATCACTTCAAAGAGTGTTCTCTGTTCTGGTGAGTATTTTGGGGCATGGGCCAAGGCAAGTCATGGGCTCGCACTTTTATGCCCGGTCTTTGATCAAGCTTCCTTTAATCTCTTATCGTGGGTTTGATTCTCCGTTTGCACCTTATCCTCCGGACCTCCTCTGCGCTGACTTTTCTTTGAAGTCAGCGGTAGACCTGCGGTTAGAAGGGCTGTAGGAAACAGACACACAACTGTCAAACTGGTGGTAATTGTTTTTATATTTTGCGCTTTGTTTTGAATTACTCAGCCTCTCCCCAGGGCCACACCTGGGCTCTTCAGATGTTTCCTTATCTGTGTGTTTCTGACTTCTGAGTAAACAAATATGGTTTAAAAACAAATAAAAATTATTCACCTTCATCAGGGGATATACAAAATGATGTAGTAAAGGCAAATGTATTGACATGGAAGGTTGCTGACCAGATATTCGTGAAGTGCAAGAAACTATTATTTTTAAAACTCTATAAAAGCACGGAAAGTCTAAAAGACTTTTACTGCAGTTATATCTGTGTTGGTGGATTATGAGTGGGTTTAATTTGGTATTAGTTGCTTATCTTTATTTTCCAATTTGTATTAGATGAACATGCACTGCTTTAGCAATAAGAAAAAAAGAGCATTTTAATTTAAGAAAATACTCACATAAAGACAAGAAAAAAGTAATCTTCTATTAGTAATGAGCTTATTTCTTATGAATGACAATTCCAAATGTTCTAGGCTGATAATATATGACACACCATTTTTTTTCCCTAACTAATCTTCTTGTAACATTCTCCCAACTTCCTTGACTATAGGAATTTTAAAACAAGCTCAACTACCATCTGGGAAGTTATTAATTACTGTATTCATTACCAAAGTCCATTGTGTGCATATGGATTAGAAGATGCTGTATAAACTGGAAAAATGTTTGGAGTCCTTAAATCAGGCTGATCTATTTTGAATCCCTGAATTTCGTCACATTTCAGTTGTACAAGATTAATTAATTTCCCCAAGATCAAGCAGCCAGTAAATGATGGCGCCCCAGGCCTTGCACTTAGGCTCCCATGGCTCTGAGTCCACTACCCACTTCCCTTTATATTTCAGGTAGACCAGATGGTGCTGTGTGAGAAAGAGTGATATGCATTCTCTCCCTTTCTTCTTTTCCACTTTTTATCAGTTGTCCTTTATTTTCTCCTTGCCCTCTACTTCCTCCTCTCCCTGCCACTGAGTAAGCGTGTCTTCCCTTCTTCCCTAAGATCAACCTTATCACCAGCAACTAGCTCTCAGTCAAAGGTAGGAGAAAGCATCAGGACGAAGGAAGAAGGAAGAGGTTAAAACAACAACAGCTATAACAGATGAATTCTTCACAGCAGGGTAAGCAGACAGGTGAGTGTCATGAAGCCCATTTATACATCTTCTTGAAGTGGGCATGTGGCAGGATTCCTGCCTAACTGATCTTTGGATATAATCCACTGCGATCTGGAGAGTGAAAATTCTCAGGGACGTAAGTTTCAGAGCAGTACTTTTCAACCCTGGCTAACCACATGAATCACCTTAGAAGCCTTTTAAGCATCCAGATGCCCAGGATTCACCCTGATCAATGAAATCAGAATCTTCTAGATGGTCTAGGCATTTTTTTAAGGCTTCCCGAGTGGTTCTAATAAGTAGCCAAGGGAAAACCACCACGTTAGGGAACAGAGATACATGGAAAATGAGGACAAGAGAATCCAATATCAGAAAGTAAAGATGGTTTCATACTTGGATGAATCAGGCATATTTCTTCTTGCTTTTCCAGTCTGTGTGAAAGGCCTCCAATCATGACAAGCTATATTTTCTAAGTGCCCTTCAGTCCCATATAAATCCCTGGCCCAGTATTGCAAGAAGCCACATATGTGTCTCCTGTGTACAAGCCTACTGTCCCTACCCCCTGGAGCTCCACTCTACTCTAGTGCCTTTGGCCTCCACAACCTCTCACCCCAGACCCTATCCATGGCCCTGCTCCTGGTGTAGGGGCTGTGTGAACCTGCCTTGCTTTCATCTATCATTGTGCTGAAGGAGTCCCGAAGAGATTCCTGGTGCCTCCAGGTAAATAGCTGACTTATATTTTACCTCCATGCCTCTCTCTCCCAAGAACCACAAGGACCAATAGGCCTGGTTCAGTGGAGACTATAATAGCAAAACCTGCACTCTGTTCAGAACCATTTCTCTTCTCTGATGGACAAGGCTTTGTTCAAGGGACATTTTTGTTGAGCTTGACTTTCTATTCTTCTACGATGAGTTCTCTCTTATTGCAGGAGGCTCCTGGGCCTCTCAGATGACGGACCTAGGTACAACCACTCCACCAGGGGCCAGACATGATTAGATATGATGAAACGCCAGTTACACCGGAATTGCTCTGTCTGTCACCTCAAGAAGAGGAGATCCTTGGTCTGCCTTTGAATCCCAATGGCTCCCAAACCATATGATCCCCCTTTCCTACATATATACCCTGCTTTTTATATAAATATTTTATTATTTATTTATTTATTTATTTATTTATTTATTTATTTATTTATGTATTTATTTATGACACAGAAAGAGAGAGAGAGCATGCATGCCCATGCACATATGGGGCAGGAAGAGGCAGAAGGAGACAGAGAAGTAGGCTCCCCACTGAGCAGGGAACCTGATATGGGGCTCCATCCCAGGACCCGGAGAACATGACCTGAGCTGAAGGCAGACGTTTAACTGACCGAGCCACCCAGGTGCCCCTAGACCCTGCTTTCCAACATCAATAGTTTGCTAACTGAAAACAAGGTTTTTGGCACTATGCACAGGAAATATTTCAATGTTTATACACGTACATTCCCTAGAGGCTAGTTTTCTGGTCGTGTGTGTGTGTGTGTGTGTGTGTGTGTGTGTGTGTTAAAGAAATTTCTGCATGTGTCAGGTGCTCCTGGGGAAACCGTCAGTAAAATTAGGAAAACATGAAATAAATACAACTGCCACAAGTAGTAAATAAATAAAGTGGATACCATAAAGCTTTGTGCTGTGAAACTTTATTGTGGATTTAACCTTATTTAATGTTGGTTCCCACTTAGTCGATCACTGGTGTTTTTCCATGAGAATGAATTCATGGGAATTATAAATATGGTCAATTCTTTTTGTTTAATGGAGTTTGTTGTAAAGTCACAACTAACACTGAATTAGCAAGTATTGAGTCATTGACTCTTGGGGAAATACAGGGTTAGTTTCTTATGAGCCTCTGATTATACAGCATTTTCATCAACTGATCAACATAATCTTGTTTTATGTGTGTTTTTATTTAACTGAAAGACATTTTATTTAAGATACATCATTGAATCATTAATACTGAACTCACAGCCAATAACACCATAACTCATGATGGAACAAAGCTTACCTAACACAGGATTTTATCCTTGTAAGGCATAACAGCCTTCTGGTGCTTAGAAACACCAACAGCCCTTCAGCACTATGTCTGGGAGCCATTTTAAACAGGGAAATTACCAAAATAAGCACAAAAAATATAGCATTAAATAGATCAAGAGAAGGACCCTTGCTTACAGTCCTTGTTGGGGACACATGTGGAAGGCGACTCACATCTTTCACCAATCTTCTCAGGTCTTCAAATGACCTCAAAAACACTACAAGTATTCATCCTGGTGTTACAAATAAATTTTATCCAGTAGGTGAGTTAGCAAATAGAGAATTCACAAAAAATTAAGGTCAACTATACTTTTGCCTATTTTTTCTTTGAGGCTTTTGGACAATCCAGGAAATGTACAAAACAGGCAACAATATTAAGTGGAAATGGATTCAAAGAAATTCATCCTCGATTATTAAAATTATACTTTAGCATCAAACATTTTAATTAGGTTAGGTATCTATTTACAACATAAGTGCCACACATCTGATTCTACGAAAACATTTCTCTTCTGCCTCTTACTCTGCATGAGGCTAAGATTTAGGAAATGGTACATGAGCAAAACTGTTTTTAGCTTTTGTCTCCAAATTAGCCCAAGCCTTGGCTTTTTGACTCCAACCACGTAACATTTTCATTTCATTACCTTAAAATCAATATAATCAGCCTGGCTTATGACTGTTCTGGAAGTGTCCAGAAGAGGTCAGAGAAATATTGGGTACCCAGGAACAAATGCTCTTGTAAAGACCTTAGGACACCCATTTCTGACCCAACCTTCTGTCCTAAATGTTTGTTTTATTAATAGACACTAAGCCTGATATTACTTACTAGGCAAATTTGACAAGTTAAAAATCTTTTTCGACAACATTCTGAAAGTATTGCTGACCTCGTTCCCCTGCTGCTACCCTCCTCCTACCATCCCCTAGCCAAAATTAAGGCAAAGTCAGAACGTTTTGAAAGAACACAAGGAAAATGCAATGTAATCACAACGGGTCACAAAGGACTCCATTCAAAAGGCAGTAATGTGGAAACTAGAATCTAGGGGACCATTCCTGAAGGGAAAATGACTGAAAATTAGCAAGCACACAGAGTAACGCTAATAAAAACCAAATGGTTTTCGTTATAAACATTCTGGATTCTTCCACGGTCCACTCCTCACTTTTAAATGAAATCCTTGTCCCCAAATTGCTTTTGTGATACCTTGGTTAAAGAAAGGTTGGGAGCTGGATGGGTGAGTACCTCATGCTGAATATAATCTAGACTGCTAGTTTATCATTTAATCAACCACTCCCTGCCAACCACTAGTTGAGTTCCAGTTAAGCCAAGGTCAAGTCTTTCATTAGTCTTAATGATCAGCACCAAGAAAAGCCATCACTATATATTTGTCCAGAAACCGCCTGTGGATTTATACAAGTAAAATGGAATCATAGTGAATATATTGTGTAGAGCTGCAACTCTCAAGAAAGGAGACCAACTGGGGCACGTGGCTGGTTCCGTTGATAGAGCATACAACTCTTGATCTCAGGGTTGTGAGTTCAAGCCCTATGTTGGGTACAGAGATTACTTAAAAAAAAGAAAAAAAGAAGAAAGAAAGAAGACCTATTATTTTGTGTTTTAGCTTGAGGAATAATTAGTTTATAATTATTTTACGTAGGGACGTGACTGATTTACCTTAAATGTATAGACAAAAAGACACACGTGTACATGCACACACTTCTAAACGGTTAACCTGGAATCCATCTGCTAACAGATTTACAGATAAACTCACTATCAGATTCACATACAGAGTGTAAAAATATAAAATCTTCTTTTGGGTTCAGCCAAAGATGCTCATGTAATACTAGTACTACTATTATTAATAATAGTCAATGGTTGACATGTGTTAGGCACCAAGAACTTACGGCTCGAGAGGCACTTTTCTAAATTCTTTAAAATTTGTTCTCGTTAAACTGTATATGGTAACTCTATTTTTGTTCCCATTTTAGAGTTGTAGAAATTGAGGACTGCTGTTGGTCAACAAAACCAAGGTTTGACCTCAAGCAGTGGTGGCCAGAGTCTGAGTTCTTTTGTGATGTTAAATTGTCTCTCTGGCTTTAATTTTTTTTTCCTTTTTAATTGCTCTACAAACTAAGACATGCTACCCCTATTTTGAGGGAATCTAGGCACAGAGGGGTTACTTGTCCAAGATCACCAATATGACGTTAGATAGAGTGTAGGTCTAATTTTAAGTTGATGTTTTTAACACAGTATCATTCTTCTATATCCAAATAACATTAAAGAAATTTCAGAAGCTGCATAGAAAGGGGAAGAGAAGCCAAATTATTATATGGCAAGCAGTTTTGGGGGGTGGGAGCTGATCCCCAATTAAGGTTTTAATTTCTCTATAACATGAGAATAGCTATATGAATTCTTTCCACCTCATTTGGCCCTAAATTTTAGCATTTGTTGAGATAATCACAAAAATCTCAAGTCTAATGGGCCCACAATAATAATCCTTTTTTGGCTCTCTCCCAATTAGTGAAATTCTTCAGCCTTAACTTACAGCCCATTTAAATGAATGGCTCACAGCCAGGAGAGGCAGTCAATAATTTTCCAATAGGGATTCCTCCAAAATTCACAACCCAAAACATATTCTGTTAATAACTGAAAGCCCTGAAACTGTGTTACAGTTAAGTCGAAGTGCCATATGTCTAAAAATAATTTTTCTTTTCTAGGTCCAATTTGCATTTTGAATCCTAAAAGATTCTTTGCTAGCAAAAAGCTATTAGCGACTCTACTGAAATTTAAATACAACATATCACTTAAAATAAGTTATCAGGGCTGCATGTTGATTATAATGCTAATGAATAAAAATGCTTCTTCTTGAGGAAAGATATTGAGGGTGATGAAAAAGGCTACACTGTTCCCTCAGTAACTCGATCAGGTAGAGCCCAAGCTCCCCGGACACTGGCACGTTTGGCTGAAGAGGAAGCAGGGAGCTTCCATATCCATGTTTCTCCCGTGGAAGCATTTTGTTATTTCAGGTCATGTTATTGAACAAGAATGATCAGAGCAACTTCACCAGTAGTTAATTACTAAGAATAACTCAAAACATTCTGCCTTTGCATCAGATTTGGTTAAAGAGTGATGGAAAAAGATCACAGCGGGAGAATAAACTGGGTCAGCAGTGCTTTTAGGATACTGAAGTCAAAATCCTTTACGAAGACTCTTCTCTAGTGAGGGCTATTTGATTCTGTACATATAACAAACTAAGCGCTGAGTTGACATAAGGTTGTATTTGGCTCCACATGTTTCTAATTTTTAATGAATAAATAGCTCTTTTATATTATCGAAGACACAGAGGATTATGCTCAATCATTTGCCTTGTTCAAAAAAATGTTCTTCGTGCAGAGCACGGAAAGACTCGGAAACTTTTCATTTCATCTTGACAAATATTTTTGAGTCCCCCTGTGTATCGAACACTTTTCAGAACTAAATACATCACGGTGAATGAACAGCCATAATCACTGCCCTCAGAGATTGCAGATTCCTCTGAAACAAGATTGTTCTTTCATAATGTACATGAGCTCCTCTAATGTAGCTGTATCGAGCCATGCTAGACTAGAGGCGGACAAGAAGAGCTGGACTAGTGGTAATGTGGGTCCTAGAGAGAGGGAAATGCTTCCCTCAGTGGGAAAGGAGTTGAAAATTCTCCCTGAAACAGGAAAATAGCAGGAAAGGGAAATACCTCCAGAAACTGTTACCTTGCTGACCTGATTCTAACGTAGCTTTAGCAAGACAAATGAAACAACTGGAAAGACAGTGACTGTCTTTGCTGCCTGCCCAAGAGGCCTATGAGCCGACAAGGGCTGAACTCAGGACCCTCGACAGAGAAACAGAGTAGAGAAATCTGACTTATGTCAGCAGTACTAAGCCTAAATAAGGACATGTCTTTGCCACCATATTTGTGTATCAGGTACCCTGACAAATCACTTTGCCTAGAGAGTAGTGATTTTGTGACCACAAGATAAGGAACCTGAGACTAAATATAAGAAAATAAATAAATATTTTATGTATTCAGCGAGTATGTATGGATAACTTACTCTGTGCCCTGCACCATGCTAAGTGCTGTAAACAGAATAAGTAATTTAGAAAGACTCAAAGTTTTCACTGCAGTGGGCAAAACCAGACATTGGACAACTAACTACAAGTGAGATATGAGCTATGGGTGTATAGGGAGTGCTGGGAGTGAAGGAAGAATTAGCTGGGCAAAGGTGGAGAGAAGAGCATTTCATTCATTCATTCATTGCTCATTCAACAAATATCTGAGTCAGGTACCAAGCTGTTTTGCAGGTGAGTGATGGCCTTGACATATGAGGACTGGAGTATAAGAGGCTATGGGTGTGGAAAGGTAGGTCAACCTCTGAAGGAAGGGATGGATAAAAATTAAGAACTTCAGGGCGCCTGGGTGGCTCCATTGGTTAAGCAACTACCTTCAGCTCAGGTCATGATCCTGGAGTCCCTTGATCAAGTCCCACATCGGGGTCTCTGCTCAGTAGGGGATCTGCTTCGCCCTCTCTTTAGAAAAAAAAAAAAAGATGAAGAACTTCATCACCCACCCCTCCACTCCGGGGGAGCCCTACCTGTCTTTGACTAGTGGAAGCAGATGGGTGAAAAGTAATAAGCAGGGGCTTGGCTTTTGCCACCTTGTCCTGTGAAAGGGGGGATTGGATCAAGGGAAAGAGCCATTTACTCTTCCAAAAAACAGCTTGTCCTATAAGTCCTTGTCATGGGTATTTCATAGAGAGAGGTATCTTTTTTTCTTTTCCTTCCTTTTTTTTTTTTTAAGATTTTATTTACTTATTTGACAGAGAGATAAACCACAGGTAG
>PITA01014199.1:0-34295 GCA_004023965.1 Spilogale gracilis | reverse complement strand
CCTATCCTTTTACTTTCTATCTCCATGGCTGGTCACAAAGTTCTAAAGCATCTCTTGGACACATGCCCTACCAATCAGTTTATGTTTCTCTGAGCCCTTGCCTGGATGGATCTTCTCCATGAACCTAGCGATCTCGTGGACCACAGACATTAAGCTGTCGGCTGGCTCCTCTATGTTTCATACATCACAGCATCATTTATACGCACACATGGTGAAGTGAGCAGTGGAGCCTCGGATCATCAATGATGACAAAAGTTATCAGTGCGAGATGTCCAATTCCTAAGACATAACTCAGTATATTCCACAGAGTATAGAAGCAATAATACTTGTAGGTATGCTCCCCATGCAGAGCAAGGGATCTAACCCCTATGCTTTGCACAATAAGTCGATAATAGACATTCCAAAAGAATCCTTCCTTCTCAGTTGTCTGCTCATAGTAAATTATCGCCATCTGTTATCTAAAAGCTTTGAAAAGCACACGTGCACTCTATCAGCATCTTAAAACATTTTGATATGGCTTCTTTTTTCTGTTACTAAGTGTGAAGTAAAAATGACTTTTATTGTTCATTTAAAGTCAAACAGGCATTATCTGAAAAAAATTTTTAACTCTTCCCACATAAATTAGATTTTCTTGTATTAAATAAAATAAGAAAAAACCTGATCCCGTTAAGTTCTTAAAATTAATAGGTGTGGTAGTTGATGGTTGAGGGAAAAGCAGGATCCTTGGCTTTCTATGTTGACATCCAAGATTAGTGGACTGTTCCTCCTTCAGTAAAGGAAGAAACATTTTTCTGCCATGTAAAATGTTTGTTACATACCTGGGCTCAGGTAGAAGTAGTCTGAGCCAGTCCAGTGAGACTGAATCCTATTTTAGGTAGACCACAAGGGTCAGCAGCATAGGAAGTTCCCAGCTAAGAGCAGTGGAGAGAGAAAAACCCACAGCCAGTTGTGACAAAGGAGCTGTAACCAGCAGTGATCCAAGACAGTTCTGCAAGTTCTGGCAAAAGGTAATGAGGTTAAGAGCTAAGCTACATTTCAGTCCCAGAAGACAGGGAAGGAAAAGCAGAAACTCAGTGTCCAGAGGTGGGGAATGAACCAGAAGTGAGGTCCCAAGGGAAAAGGTTAAGAACCCACATAACTGGAGCTAGGGTCAGAGGCAGCTCAGGAGGCATGAGACGGAGTAAATTTGGAGTCAGAGCCACTGGCCATGGCCTTAATGAGTGCTTGGGCCTGAAATGGGTCTGACGCTGCCCCATGGGCCCTGCACGGAACCCAACCAATTGGTCAACTGTGTAAATCTTCTCACTTCTTTTCTTGGTTTTAATTTTACTACCATAGTTAAAATATATTGTGTCAAGTTTCATAGTGTCCATTTCTACTATCTTCTAGTCCCTTTTGAAAGATTCATATTTGCATGGATATGAGTTTATGGGGGCTTTCAAGGTATCACTTGTGCCATTTCTTTTTGACGTATCATTATAATCTTACGGGATAGTATAGACAGTGCTCTGAGAAATTTCCTATTCAGTTAATGACTTTTTTATATATTACCTCCTTTACTCAGTCCACTCAAATATAATTAAATATTATTTCTCTGAACAAATACAACTATTAACATTTTGCTCCTTGGCTTCCAAGTTAGTGAAATCACTAATTGCTATATACCTATGTTTGGGGATAATGAATTCATCTGGTTTCAGACTAGCAGAGGTATCAAAACATCCTAATTTCATTCAGGTAATTTCATTATACCAGAAAATTAAGCCCGTGGATTTAACAAAAGCTTTCTTTTCTGGAAGTATTTTTAAGTTACTACTGGATTCTCAAGCATATCTTATTATAAGTCTTTAATGATTGGGAGTTCTTTAAATAAGAATTTCTTTGAAGTTCAGGAAAGCCTTGATTAACCAAAGAAGTTATTTAAAGATACGACTTGGGCCATATCCATCATTTTATAGTTGGCTTGCTTGTTTCTGCTTTAAGCATCAGGCACGAGAAACAGATGTTGGGTTGGCTATTGGTTGCCTGCTAATTGATTTCAATTTGACTGCCCAATGATCTAGTCTGTGCTGTGGACTGAGCCCCCACCCACTTTTTTTTAGCCTCACAGTTAAGGTCCTACTACTGTTTGACTCCTCTGCACTGAAGTTTTTAAAAAAAGATATTTTGGGGATGCCTGGTTGACTCATTTGGTAGAGAATGAAACTCTTGATCTCAGGGTTATAAGCTTGAGCCCCATGATGGATGTAGAGATTACTTAAATATAAATTTTTTAAATAAGTAAATAAGAGATATCCAGGTGGCTCAGTTGGTTAAGCATCTGCCTTGGACTCAAGTCATGATCCTAGGGTTCCAGGGTCCTGAGATTGAGGCCCATGTCAGACTCCTTGCTCTATGGGAAGCCTATCTCTCCCTCTCCCTCTGCTGCTCCCCCTGCTTGTACTCTATCTCTCTAATAAATAAAATATTTAAAAAGAAAAATAAAATTTTAAAAAGGTATTTTGATTTCTAAAATGTGACAAATCTGTTTTGTGTTGTTTCCTTTTTTTAATTTTGAAGGAAGACTGTGCCTCTGAGAAATGTTTAAACAAACATTTTGTTTAAAATAAGAACCCATAGATTCACTCTGAGTGAAAAGATAAGTAAAAATGAATTCATTAGTAATTCTATCAAGTTGAGTTCAATAGCAATAGGCCAGACAGATGGCCCTCCACCATTTCCTCTTGCTGTTTGCTATTTACTCACCTGAATTAGATACTCACATATGACAATACATGAGTCAAAATCCTTAACCTGTGTGAATTAATTTCTAGATCAGTTGGCACATCCTAAGACTCTAGAATCTTACTCTTGTCAGCAAACACTTACCTCCATTCAGAAGGTAATCTTTTGCAAACTTTTCTCTGGAGTAGGAAAGATATGGGTCTGGGATGTGAGCAGAAACAGGATTAAAGGACCATTTTAAGTGTTTAAGTAACAGATAAGTATTAAATGAAGCATTTAAGTATTAAGCTCTAAGACTGCTCACTGAGTGCTGCTGCCAGAGGGTTGCTTTAAACAAAACTCTTCCTGAAGCTCCCAGGCCCTCTAGCATTTCAACACACTGAACTAGCCTTCTATTATCACTCCAAGTAGCATCCAAATCATCACTCTCCATGGGGTTTATTTAGGCATCTTCCAGTTGACCATTCCAGCCTCAACTACCTTATTTCTTTAACTTTCCAGACATCCGTTGCTGTTTATTAGTGACAGACAGTTCACTCAATCTTCCCCTCCATGAAGTTTGGCCATCTTCCCAGGTAACATCAGGGACTATGGAGACCACCTCTGCTCCTCTTCAGCTATAGAATTTCTTAACCTTCTGAACTGTCATGACCTTCCCCTCCACTCCACATAAGTACCTGCATTTTTTATGGTAACATTCTGACATTGCCATCACCCAGAATAGTTCTACCTTTGAGATCTTCAACTTGAGTAACCTATGCTCTGACCTTCTGATCCTTAGAAGTGTTTCCCTTTCTTTATTCCCTCTAAACCTGCCCTTGAACTTCACTGAGAACTCTCATTCCACTCTATTTTCCCTTTGCCTTTATCTTCTATCCAGCCTACATCCTGTAGTGCCATCATTTAAACCATCATCTCATCAAAGTATTTCATTCCCTTGCGCCCTGCTGGTAAGCCCAACCGGAATCTATCCAGCTGCCATCCTTCCCCTCCAACTCTAGACTGAGATATTTAATAATGTATTTTATATATTGATTGATTGACTGTCTCTTTTTTTATTGTGAGCTGGGACTTTGTGTTATTCACTTCTATATCCTCGGCAACTAGAGCAGTGCTCAATAAATATCTGTTGAAGAGATTATCAGTGATGCTGGAAAAATCTCATAACTGCCTGGTTTCAGGCCATTTCAGATAATGGCCTTCAGCTTCAAGAGGGTTATCAAACCTATGCACAGCCTTGCTACATACTTGGCCCTGGTTAGCCTTCCCTTCCCCTCTATACACTGTCCCTTTCCAGCCTTCGATACTCCCTCTTTCTCTGCCAGCTTTTGCTTCTTACTTCACAGCAAAAAATGAAGTAAGTGGATGATGGGTGACACACCTTCCTAACCTTCCCAGCCTCCAGATGTATGTGCATTCAGACCACCGTTGCTTCTTTCCCCCTGTAAGAGAGGAACAGGGGGCCCTCCTCTGTCTAAGAGGAGTCCTAGCATCTTTCCCGTAGATATAGCCTCTCTTACGACCCCAGAAAAAAGACTTACCAATTTTCCTACCTTCCAGCTGAAACTTCAACTTCTTCCTCTCTGCTTTCACTTCTCATCTTATCAACCTCTCAGCTGTACTTAATTCCAGCGATCTGGTTTTTAACATACTCTTTTCCTCTTGAGTTGATTTTATACTTCAACGGTTATTTTATACTTCACTGCTTTTCCTCCTACGTCCTTGACTCCTCCCCCTCCATTCCTTTTGGAAATCTTCATTTCCTTCCTGATAGATCTCAACCACATCATGCACATGGTTGCATGATGGTTCCTGAATCCTTACATCCAACCCCAACTTTGCCACAGGGAAGACTTACAAGTATCTCAAGTCTACACTGTCTCAAAGGGACTTTTTACCGCATGCTGAAATCTGTCCATTTTCTCCACCCTGTTACCATTCAAACCCAGGGAACCATTAGTTCTCATCCTGATAAGTGGGTAGTGGCCTAATTTCCTGCCCACAGATATGCCTTATTATCAGTGATCCTTCCCAAGAGTTCTGATCAAGCCATGCTTCATTTAAGACCCTTCCTTCTGTAACTTCTCAGTGCTGTTAGAAAGTCCAAATGCTTTAACACGTACTACAAGATCCAACACCTGCTTATCTCCATGTGAACACTCAACACGGCCCCTATTCATTGCCACTTTCTCATCCTCATACATACCCTGTATGACTTAGCCCTACAGCAAACCCTTCAGTTCCTCCATCTTGCCAGGCTCCCCCTCACACTTGGGACACAGAAATGTTATTCCCTTGTATAAGTCTTCACCTCCACTTTACCAGGTGTGTGCTAGCCAACAGGCAAGCTTGAGAATGCCACACCTCTGCTTAAAATCCTTCAGATTCTCCCTGTAAGATATTTCTTTATTTCTACAGACTTTAGGAGGAATTACAACCCCTGTGGGTACATGGTCAAGCTCTCATTAACTTTTCCAGTATCATGACTTGCTAGCTGCTGCATCCTTCCAAGCCATCATGAACCACGTACTGGATCTAAACTCACCAAGCCTTCACTGGCATGCTGCTTCTAGCCTATGTATGTGCTGCTCTCTGTTCCACTGGTCTGCCAATCTCTGACTATCCTTCAGCGCTCAGTGGGTGACGTTTCCTTTTGAGAATGCTTTCCTGACCCATTACAATCACTCTAGCTGCCTATCCCATGACTGATCTGGTTCAGGGGCTCCTTTCCCAGATGGCCCCTACAGCACGTTCTGCTTTCCTCTGTCTTAGCACTTATCCAAACCACACGGTCATTTTGTTTCTTGGTCTGTCATGCTGAGTGGACTACCACTTTCCTAAGGACAAGAGGGTATCTGAGTTCATGTTCCTGGGTGTCTAGAAAAGTGTGCAACATTTAGAAGGTGCTCGTTTAATGTTTTTTGGGGAAAAAATCAGTAAATGAATGGACAGATGAATGAATAAATGAATGAATAGATGAGGAAAGACGTGGTTCTGAAGTCTGTAAAAACATTCCTGCCCACAGTATTCCCGGGACCTTCGGGAAGATGCATAGGGTTCAACTTCTCCATTGCTAGCAGACAGAGAGGCCCAGGGCCTCAGCCCCTCTAACTTAGCTTTCACAGGGTAGCACAGACTCAAATTGCACCCATTAAAGCAAGTGGTTGGTTAACATACACCTCCTTTTAAAAACGCAAACATCCGCATAATTCTTATGTACCTTATTGATAACTGATTTAAAAACTGATCTTGTAGTGCGTCTGAAAGCATTTGGACTTTCTAACATCACTGAGAAGTTACAGAAGGAAGGGTCTTAAACAAAGCATGACTTTATCAGAACTGTTGGGAAGGATCACTGATAATAAGGCATGTCTGTGGGCAGGAAATTAGGCCACTACCCACTTATCAGTTAAATCAGTTAAAATGTTTTTCTTCCTGACACCTAACAGAGACCACTCTACTGAAGGAACAGGAACTTTGTGTGTCAGAGATGGTTTGGCAGGGGTATAATTTTAAAAGCTTCCCAAATTATCCCAATAAGCACCCCAAGTTGAGAATCGCTATTCTGCAGCACGTCTCAGACTTTCTTGTGCACACTCTTCTGCTGGGGACTATACTGAAATTGAAGCTGTAGATTCAGTAGGTCTGAGGTGGGGTCTGAGAATGTGCCCTTTTGCAAGTTTCCCAGCTGATGCTGTCAATCTATGGACCAGATCTGGAACAGCAAGGATCTGGTTATTCTCCTATTCCGGCAGGTCTCTGGCTTATTGACTTTTAGGGAGTTGATTAGTGGTAAGGGAAGGGCTACCGGTGAGAGGGTGCAAGGCAGGCATAGAGTAACTATGTATTCAAATCAGTGTGCCTGCGGGTAGGTTTTGCTTTATAGGAAACATGGATCTAAGCATCCATTTCTGATTGCACTCATTTTAACTTCTTCACAGGCTGACCTGTCAACCCCTGAGCTAAGACAGACCAAAGAAGTCAAGGAAAATGTTAATAAGGGATGACAAATTTTACCTGAGATATATAGAACGTACTACTCTCCATCTCCCTCCCCTTCTTCCTCTTGATCATGCTTTCATCTTTAAAAATATATTGACTGCTTTTTGATTCTCAATAAGTAGCTTTAAACAGTGCATCTATAACTTGCATGAAAAAACACATTAAGTGGAATATATCTGAGCATTACAGCTATGGGCATCTCCCCAAAGGATGTGTAATGTGAAATGGGCTGTCATTAGTCTTCGCTGTTTCTCTGTAAAATGAGACACTATAATTCCAATTTTATAGATAAGGAAAATAAAACGCAGAAACCTAAAATGACTTAATTAAGATCACATGCTAACAACACAGGATGTGACCAAAACTTGCATCCTAGTTCCCCCACGCTATGTTGGCTTTAGTGGAAAAAGAAGCAGTAAGCTTTCGAAAGATTGTGCCTTAATTATTCATAACCCTTGTATCTCTTTGAAATAAAGCTTACTATTTAACAGCCTTTCTTCTATTCTATTGCTAGAATTTGTCTATTTTCTATTCACCCAATTATTAGTGTACTGAAATGAATCCAAAGTGGCCTTAGAAGGCCACATAAATTAACTCCTATACAACAGATGAGAAAGAAAAAGGAGGGTAAGAATAATGCTAATGAATCAAATGGGATACAAAGAGGTCCTATAATTACAGGGTAAAAACAAATTTGACTCTTACTAGCAGTCCAGGGGAAAATGGAAACATTTCATAGAACCCATATATGAAACCAACACATTTTTCCAAAAACAGGACTATCCATGGTAAATTGCTCTGTGCTAGACCATGTATTCTGACCTTGATTCAGAAAGGGCTAGTCCCCCTTGCCCTCTGGTCCCACATGCATCTCTGACACCCTCTGAAAGTGAAACCCCAGATCATGCAAACAATGCTTCCAATGTCCACTTCTTTTATTTTTTTTTCTCCCAGTGTCCACTTCTGAAGTAATTTTAACTTCCTACGTGATCTTCTGTTTCCAAAGACTTTCATCAACGTTACCCTCATAAATTCCAAGAATAGATAGTCGCTCAAACAGAGAAGCTCGAGTTAGGTTGTTTAGTGATGATTTGGTAAGCTGTGAAAATGACATAATCATTTTGAATTGCAGAAATGGGACTAAACATTTAATAGCAATCAGAAGATCAAAATATAATTACTTCTAGATGGACACTAGGGAGGTGAAAAAAAAGGATGAGGATGGTTTGATTTTGTTTCTTAATGGTTGTTTGAGGTACAATTTGCATACCATAAAATGCAACCAGACTTCAAACTGTTGTATGTGTCAACTTTTATCGTTGTGTGGTATTCCCATTTATGGCTGTTTCATATTTTGTGTTTTCACCTGTTGACAGACATTTGGGCCATTTCCATGTTTGGGCTATTATGAATAATGCCATAATGAACAATCACAGAAAAGTTCTTGTGAGAACATGTTTTCATTTCTCTTAGGTAAACACCTAGGTGTGGAATTTCTGGTTGTATTTAAAGAGTGCATTTAACTTTTTATGAAAATCACCAAATGTTTTCCAAAGTGATTTTTACATATTCAACCATGATCTCCTGAGGTATTTTCCATTCCCACCAACATGTATGATGGCTCCAGTCTCCACATCCTCACTAACACTTAGTACTGTTTTTGTTTTTGTTTTTGTTTTAGCCTTCCTAGTGGGTATGAGGTGAGGTTGTGTTGAATAGAGAGAATATACTCCAATTTTCAGTCAGTCGGAAATAGGATCAAAAGCAATCTCCTTCACTCCACCACTACACTGTATCTCCTTTCCTAAATGATGGGAAGGAATGAAATCTTTCAGGATTCAAGGGTTTGGGAATTTTCCCCTCATGATTTTTTAATTCTCTACTTTTAAATTTCCCTTAAGTAATCTATGAGTATTATCAACTTGATCTTCCTATTATATAAAAGGGTTATTGGAAAGCACCTTGCTAGCCCACAGATTTGGTGATGAACAGAACAAAGGAAGACCCTTGAACCACAGAGAGATCTTCCCATACCTCTCACTCTACAAATGTTAAGTGTGAAGTTAGGGTCCTCATCTCAGTCTAAGCTATGGTTTATAGCCACTCTCCTCTTATAGGTAATATCTACAGCTGTAAAACAAACCTTAGGGTTCCAAATAAGCTTACCAGGCATTGCTAATTTTCTTCCCCTTTAGCCATTTCATTTAACTTATCTATGTTTTCCATGCTTTGGCCATGCATTAAGGGGAAAAAATGGCAGTGCACTACTGCTTAAATTCTACCCAGCAGGTAAGAAGAATATGTTACACATGTTTGTATTTATCACATAATTGATTCCCTTCTTGGAAAGGATTTGACTGACAGATGCTAATTTTAACAGGAGAATTTTTAAAGCAAGTATTGTTACACAATTATCAGGAGAGTAGTGTCAGGAAAGCTGCCCAAAGCAAACTGTCACATGTCACATTTAAATTAACAAAGGTACGCTTCAGCTGGTTTTCCACTAAGATACCCACTGAGGTTACCTGCTGTGTTCTTATCTCCAGGAGGATTTTTTCCATCTTAATTACATAATGAAATAGCCTCATCTCCTACTCTGAAAGGCTACTACATGGCCAGTAGCCCTCCAGAGTCCATCCGCGGTCTTTCCTGGACTGATCTAGTCATGCCACTTTTCTTCATGGAGATTTCTGGGCTGTTAACAGGCAAGAAAGAAGAGACGATGGCCAATAGTGAGCCAGAGAGTCCCTACCGCTTCCAGGAAAAGGCCAGCTGGTACCAAGATACCTCACCTGGGGCATTACCAGAATCTGACCCTTGCAAAGATGGTCAGAAATTTGAAGGTTTGTATTCAGAATATGAATACATTATCTTACCATGCTGGCTCTATCTTTCAAATGAACAGAATGCTTCTTTTCTTTCTATTAATAATTAAATACTCATCAAAAGTTTGCTTGGTAGAAAAAAAAATGTCTGCCTGGTGAGTGGAGAATTAAAGAGGAAAGGAAATCAACAATTCTGAGAGGTTTCATCCAGGTCTCAATGTTCCGTGAACCAGTCTCTTGGGGATACAATAATTAGGCAGTATACAACCTACACAACTGTACAGACAGTCTTTCTGTCTCTCTTGTGCATTGTATTGCTCATGTATCTTAACTTGGCTTCTCTCTCCCCTGGAGAGTCTAAGACAACACTGCTAATATTTGCTTCCTTAGACCCCTCAATTCCAGGTTGTATCTGATATACTAAAAATCATGGATGAAGATGCTCAACGTTCTCAGTAAAATAGCTGGTTTCTGGATTGAAGAGAGATTTATTTATTCTCCTCCTCAGTATGGATTTAATTATTTCAACTCTCAGAGAGTCTTCTTATGCCTCTGAGCATTAGGTTCTAACAGGAGGGAGGCAATCTGCTTTCCTATGTACAGACATAGGGTATTAAAACTTGGACACTCCTAGTCTCCTTTAAGGCAACAAGGAGAAGTGGTCATGAGATTGAGTTCTGGAACCAGGCTGCCTGGGTTGGGATCATAGCCCAGATTCAATCATTTGTAAAAATAAGATGTAAGGGTACCTATCTCACAGGGTCATTATGAGAATCAAAGGTGTTAATACATAAGAACTGCTTACGATAGTGCTAGACACAAAAAAAACCAGTGTTAGCTATTATTATTTTATTGTATTATCGTCTAGTATTATTCACCTGTGCTTTTTTATTATACTCCTCTACAAATCTATGTAACATTCCTTACCTACACTTCTCTATTAGACCTCTCAATTTAGTAGTGAAAGGGCGGCTTGGTGGGAAACGTGCGTGTGTGTGTGTGTGTGTGTGTGTGTGCGCATGCATGCGTGTGAACGCACGCATACTAGAATTCTTCAGAGATAGCTTTAAAATAAGTTGCTATGGAGGATGTCTTAGTTCTCTCTGACACTATAACAAATTACCAGAAACCTAATGGTATAAAACAACACAAATTTACTACCGTACAGTTCTAAAAAGGGTTATCAGTACTGCATTCCTTCTGGATGTTATAAGGGAGAACCATTTCTTTCCCTTTACAGTTCCTCAAGGCGGCACACATGGCTTGGCTTGCGGCTGCTTCACTCCAACCTCTGCTTCCTGCACTTCTGTGTTTTTATCTCCTTCTGTTTCTAACCCTCTGCCTGTTCCCTTCCCCTGAAAAGAATGCCTGTGATTACACAAGGCCACCCAAATAATTTGGGATAATCGCCCCCATTTCAAGATCCTGAGTCCAATCTACAAAGTCTCTTTTCTCCAAATAAGGTAAAATAATTACAGGATCTGGGAATAGCAAGGGGATATCTTTAGGGAGGCGTTATTCCACCTACCACAAAGGAAAAAGCACTGAATGACCTCTTGAGATCATTCAAGCCAATGGTACCTAGTTGGAGGGGACTCTACTGTCCCAAGGGGACCATGGCAATGTCTGCAGACATTTTTTAGTTGTCTCAAGTTGGGCGGGGAATGGTACTATGCATCTAGTGGATAAAAGGCCAGGGATGCCACTAAACATCCTATAATGCACAAGACAGCCCCCTCCCCCAACAAAGAATTATCCAGGCCAAAATGTCAACAGTGATGAAACTGAGAAATCTTGATCTACAGCATGTGATTCCTTGAAATCTTTGTAGTGAGGCTTCAGTGCAAAGGAAGCCAGTTTCAGAATTTAGAGTCACATGGAGAAGTTTGAGAAATCATAAGCAAGCTCATAACTCCATGTTTTTGACAATCTTACATGATAAATAAGAGATGAATAATATTACTCATGCTTTAATAGTAGGGTTTTGAACACTGCCTTAACTTGTTATTTGTTAAGTAGTGTTTGTTTTGTTTTGGGTTTGGCATAATCTTTCATACTGATACATTTCATACAGACACAAATCATCTCTAAATATGTATTATAAACATCATTTGTGTATATTATAGATATTTAAATTTACAGATGCTCAGATTTAAAGTACCTAACGCCAAATACATTTCAAGATGACCTATGGCCCTCTGTAATATTTCATTTTTGCCTTAGTATAACTTGACTTCTATTCCTTAACTTCAAAGGATCAAAGCATTTGTTTTTTTCTGTGTTTTCCCCTTGCCTTGTAATTATATATATATATATGTACATATATATATATATGTATATATATATATATATTTTTTTTTAAGTGAACTCTATGCCCAGTGTGGAGCTCAAACTCACAACCCCGAGATCAAGAGTCACATGCCTTGGGGCACCTGGGTGGCTCAGTTGGTTAAGCGACTGCTTTCGGCTCAGGTCATGATCCTAGAGACCTGGGATCGAGCCCCATGTCGGGCTTCCTGCTCAGCAGGAAGCCTGCTTCTCCCTCTCTCAGTCCCTCTGCTTGTGTTCCCTCTCTAGCTGTATTTCTGTCTGTCAAATAAATAAATAAAATCTAAAAAAAAAAAAAAAAGTCACATGCCCTACCAACTGAGTTAGCCAGACAACCCCTGGTCTGTAACTTAAATGTGTCCAGTGATCCTTCTGAGTGCCCCAGAGAACAACAGGCATATCCACTGTGTATATGTGAGCTATTGTGGTGATGTCCCATCAGGTCATTCATATTCAGTTTATAGAGCTGGTTAGCCCGTGAGGGATCTTGTGAGCAAGGTACCAGGCTGTTTTTCCAAGAGCTTTATTGGCTTCATAAAGTCAACCTTAGCTTCTTTAAAGATATCTGAGTCAGTGCAGGTTTCTCTCGAATGTGACATTTCAGTCAAAGTCCGGGTGACATGACCAATGTTTGCAATTATGGTCACGTCAGCCCTTTGAGGGCACCTGGGGCTCTGAGAACCTGTGCGGCTCATTGATCACTTGTCCTGACACCCTCATCCACCCAGAGAAAGATTTAAGTTAGAACCAACTTTCACTGAAAGAAAGCACCTTGTCTAGCAATACCTACTTTTCCAATTCTCAAGAATTTTGGTGCTTGGGTTTGAATTCTCCCAGTCTTTTAAAGTCATCTAGAATTGTCAGTAGGAGAGTTTATATTCTTTTCAACATATTTTCCCCCATATTTCTTTTCCTTTACCATCCATTGGACTCTGATCATTCTCTTTCTAAAATACTTTCTTCTGCCCAAGAATTCCTCTAGAATTTTGTTAATTTGCAGCAACTTCTAAAAACAGTAGTTGTAGCGTCTATGCCACAAAAAGTTTACTAACCAGCAAGGAACTGTGGGTGTGTGAGCAGGCATGGGTGTGAATACTGTATCCATGAGATGGACTGTCATCTTCCATTTTTCTCTCAGAAATAATAGTAACTATAAACCGGAAAGTATTCTGATTGCTTGTAAACAAACAGAGCTAAATAAAAACAGTTACTCAACAATTTTGTTTACCAGTGAAGCTATTTCTGTTGTATACATATCTCTGCCAAGAAACACTTATGGAGGTGTTTTACATTTGGTATGATTTCTAACCTCCAATTAAAGGATACACGTCAAATATGTCTTAATGATTTGAGGTTTGCTAAACACTATTTTTAAAAGCTGAAGCCCCATCCCTAAGCAGTAAGTCACATTGGCGATTCCAGATTCCAGATACCACATTGCTAACGGGTAGATACCATTGCAGAACCTGCCCAGATCTCTATGCTTACCTAGTGAAAGAATTCCGTTTCTTTAAAAACAAAACAAAAAAGAAAGAAAAAAACAGTGTAAGAAAGACAGTGTGAGAGAGAATCTATAGCTTAAGAGACTTAAAAGACATGTCAAGTGTATAAAGGACAGAGAGACTTGAAGACAATTAGAGGTTGATATGTAAGCAGGAGTTTCTTGAAACAGGCTAGGTAATGAGCATATAATAAGAGCAGCTGGTAGACTGAGAAGTGGGCAGGGTTTGGGGGAGGAGCAAGTGATAACTCTGACAGCTTGAGCATACACCAACTCTGGAACAGTGACCCTGGGCACCTCCCAGCCAGGGTATCTGTGCAGTCATTTCCTGAGGCATAAAGAAATTTCTTCGGTTTCTGGGAAAGCCCTTGGATGGGCAAGTCCCTATCAGTACGCTGAGTAGCCAATAGCTGATGTCCTAGTCAGGCCTCCCTCTAGTCACCCATCTCATGTCTTAGGTGTCCTGCCAGTGCACATGAGATCCAGAACAATGACAGCAATGAAAATATCAAAAAGCAATACAGAAAAGCAAAGGGCAAACATTCAGAACATTAGACTATCACCTAAAATCCCGAGATAGTTTCTCATCATTATTTTGCAAAGGTCAATGAATAGCAAAAGCCCAGATAAAATCATCTAACAGCAAATTGGTTCAAAATCATTTGGGACAGGTTATTTCTTGGAGGAAATATAAACATTAGAAAGGAGGTTTAGAATCTCCTGCCAAAGGAGACAAGAGGTAAATTCTGTGTTCATATCCCAGGGTGTGGTGCTCAGCTGTGACCTTTCTTCTCCTTATCAAAATGTTCTTTTTTGCACTGCACTCTAACTGATGTGACATCCTTTAACTCCACACACTTTCTCTGTTCCCCCTCTGACTTTTCTTTTCCCTCCCCTCTAATTCTCAATGTCTTAAGTTTGGCCCTTGTAGCTCATCTCTGTTTTGGGAACTCAAATACTCCCAGGGCTTCACCCATCACCCCCTGGACAGATTCTAAATATGCGGCATGAGAGATCTTCTTACACTCTGTCTCTACCTTTTTGCTGTCTCTCCTCACTTTCCTGTAACCCCTGGCTCAGACCTCACATGTCCAAATCCATATTAATCACATCTCTCCCTAAAACAAACTCAACCTCCTAATGTCTCTGTTTCTGTGTGCATTGTCGCCACTCTCCCCTGTTCTTAGGTTTTAAAACTTGGCCTCATTTTCAAATCCTTCATGTCCTTCATTGAGCAAGTCCATTCCACTGAGCCATCCCCTTTTCCCTTCCTGTTGTCACATAGCTCTCTCATCCCACAGCAGGCTGGCTCCTCAATGCACACCTGCCTGAGAGCAGCAGCTCCCCCACCTGTCCACCCTCTCTGGCTCATGGCTTCTCACTTAGCCTACCCAACCGGGCATTCCTTCTGCCTTACTGAGCGATCTGTTCTGTAAAATAGCCATGTCTCCTTCATTACAGCACCAAAGCTAACACATGGATTTTCAAAGCTCTCCATAATGTATCCCTATTTATCAAGGCTGCATATGCACTGCTTCTCAACAATGAGATTTATTCCTGTTGTTCCTTCTCCCTGTACGGCATCCTCTCTCCCATACCTCCACTTCTAAACCCTATCCCTGTTTCGGGGCCCTTCCCAAATCTCCACTTCTCCACCCAGCCTTACAGACTACATTTCACTCCTTTCTTAGTTCTTACCCCTCTCAGGACCTCCGTCGAGAAATTAACATAATGATATGACCATGCTTACCATTTCAATGTGTTGATTTTCTTTCTCCAACAACATGGCAAGCTCCATAAAGCTGGAGATCTTGTTCTCTATCACCTTACCAAGCACTCCAAGTATGAAAAAAGTGAGTTCTTTTTTAAAATAAACTAGCTAATTCATCTACTACTTAAATACATTTAGATTGTCCTTAACTATAAATAAATGAGGTATAAGGAATAAAAATATAAACAAAGAAAACATAGGGTTGGTTGCAGATTAGCACTTGATTTTTTTTTAAAGATTTTATTTATTTATTTGACAGAGAGAAACACAGCCAGAGAGGAAACACAAGCAGGGGGAGTGAGAGAGGGAGAAGCAGGCTTCCTCTCCTGCAGGGAGCCCAAAGTGGGGCTCGATCCTGGGTCTCCGGGATCATGACCGAAGCTGAAGGCAGATGCTTAACGACTGAACCACCCAGGTGCCCTAGCATTTGATTTTTAAATGCTATACATTACTTGTAAAACTTTTAAATTTAAAAGCCATTTCTTACCTGATTTTATGCAGTCTGATGACTTACAAATACCATCTAGAAAAAGAAGGGTATATGCATAAATATTTGCAATATGGTTTTCTGATTTCTCCCTATCTTTTGTTCTAAAAACTGCCAACTAAATAATCAATTCCTTAAAGCAAGAGCTAAGAAACCTGAGTGTTATATATCATTGTCAATAGCTAGAAAAAATATATAGAAATAAAAGAAGCGAATGCTAAATTTAAAGTTTTGATTATGAAGAAAACAGGGCATTCATTGTATCATCTCTACCCACTAAGACCCAGGTCTATTAAATTGAAATAATCAGTCATTTTAGCCTGGTAATCTTTTTTTTTTTCCTATTAAGGAACCAATCTTTTCTGATCCTTATTGTGAAAAACTCCTAGGACTCAACTTAGACCTCCTAGACTCCTGTGAGCCCCTTTAGAATTTCATGACACAACAAATTTCACTAATTGAAGTTGGCCATAAAATTGTGTACACTTTAATTAAATAAAATTATACAGTGGAATCCTTCTAAAATAAGCATGAGTGCACTAAATATACTTGGTAATTAATAACTTAGCTTAAACATAAAAGACATTGTACCTTAGTCAGTGTTAATTGGTTTGAATGTTGTTGTGACATTTTATAAAGAAATCTTTACATCACCATCCTTCAGTGTCCCTCTCCTTAACACATTCATTTGGCAGATGAAAAAAGCATAAGATGAAGAACCCACTCTCTTGTGTGCACAAGTGTGGGAGTCACTCACCATCATAGGTTGCATAGAGTGCGATCATCGTCACAGCGATGACGGTAAGGAGCAGGACAAGGACCGAGAGACTGATCTCCAGTGAGGTCCATCGTGGTTTCTTTGGCCTTGGAGTGCTGATATCAGTTATATCCATCTGACTTTCTGATCTGCCCATCACCTAAAATCTGTTAAAAAAAATTAATAATTCTTTGACTACTAGTAATAACAAATTAATAAATAGAGAAAAAGAAGAGGAAATGTATGTACAACTTTCCAAATGCTTAATGCGGCTAAATAAAAGCAAAGGGTTAATTCATTTTAAGTACATATAAATTGTTGTTGTTGTTGAAAGTCAGAATTTTGATTCTGAAAACAGAGTACAGAGCCAATGAAGCTGACATGACAGGTCATAATCTTTCTTTCTCCTTCCTTCCTTCCTTCTTTCCTTCCATTCTTCCCTCCTTTCTTTCTTTCTTTTTAAAATATATTTATAAATCACTGAAAATCCAAACAAAACTAGACAAGAAGACTTGGCTAAATACTCACACAGGATTCCTTTGGCAGTTCATAAGCAAATAATTGCTGCATCATTATAAAGCAGTTTTAAACTAACCCATATGAACTTTGGACAACGTCAAAGGTGAATTTTATATCTCGTGCCAGTGGCTTCTTTACAAGCATGGAAATCAGTGACTAATACTTTGAGGTTTTGACTAAGCAATAATTTGAAACATGAATACGGATAAAAACAAAAAGGAACAAACATTTGTGATAGTTAATTTTTAGCCCTAAAAACAACTTTTATTCTTACAGTTCAAAATTACAGCTACTGCTGATATAGGTATCTATTAACTGGTGAGACAACATTCTGAAAATGGTTGCTGCTAAGCCCAAAGTCAGGGGTTTACAGCCAAGGATGAAAGATATTAACCTCAATCAATATTTCTTAGTGCAATTGAAGAAGAAAAAAATATATAATTAAAAAAAAATTCTACCCTGCAGGCCAGGGCAATGATTGTTAAGATACTTATTTAATTTGTACTTAAATTAATATTAATACTTCTACTAATAATAGCTGACATTTATTGAGTACGTCCCATGTGTCAGTCACTAGTTCTTAGTGCTTTATGCATATTAATTGATTTAATCTTTGTAAGGTGGGCATTAATATTCCCATTTTGTACTTTAGGAAACTGGGGCACAGAAAATTCAGGTTATTTACCCCACTACATACCTAGTAAATGTTCTTTACAAACAACACATCTGGTCACTGCTTAAAACAGAAATATATCGCCACACAATAAACGCTATTTTAGATCTTAGTGCAGAAATTTTGGGGAGGGGAAGGGAGATTGAGGGCATGTATGCTTAAATATTAAATTTCATTATGTTTCTTTTAGAGGCCTTGTGATTTTTTGTCAGCCATCCACCAAAGCCCATACTTCAGTTTTTCTGCATGGCTGTAGAAAAGTACATTATAAACTAACAGACTAGCTATTTACAACCTGATACAAATTAAACGTATGATTTAGTTCTTAGATGAAGTGACTGCTCAGAAATACTCCTAGAGTTAAAGATCTTTGTTGAACACCTGCAATTCTCTGAAAGTGTGTTTTGTGGAAACTGAGGCACAGAATAAAGTCAAAATAGTCTGTATCTGAAGTGTGGCCTCGGAAATCCCACTGATAACTAGGAATTTAATCTCCACAGTGAGTTATTAATAAGTGAAAAGACAACTGGACTTTAGAGTTCTGGATACAAAGTCTTAAGCACGCTGTTCTCTTGATTACACGAGGCTATAACCAAGGACAGACTATCAAATAAAAATATTTTATTAGACCATGGAAACTGTGTGTGCTCAATAAAAGTGGAATGTAATGTACCTGAATGTTAAAATGTCTTACTTAATGGTTATGTAACTCATGTTGGCTTAGTCTCACCGCCCCTGGGGTTACGATATGGAATTGCATTGATCGTGGTCCTTGGAGTTTTAATAGTGATGCTGATTGGGGAAAGAAAGGATGGGACCGAATTTCGTACTTGGACACCATACAAAGAGATTAATAATAAAAAGAATAATTTTCCCAGTTTCCTCAGAAGAATTCAAGAGCGACTCAAAGAGCATCTGAATATTAATCAGATTAATCAGATTAATCCCTTTCCCTTTCAGGAGCATGGGTCCACCTGCTCTAATGTTTCAGAAGACAATCTACAGAAGAGTATTTCTGAAATAATACGGTCTACTTCTCCTTTTAGTTCTTAGAAACAGCAATCAGTTTTTCTAGAGTTAAGAACCAGGGCAGCCACAGGGTTAAATTAAAGGTGCTCTTTGGCACCACCAGGCTTCCAACTAGCAAGAAAACTAGTAGGCAGGCACATCTGTCTTTCTCCCTGCTGTGTGACTTTTGCCTCACTTCTCCTCCTTACCCTTGAGACTGGGTATAGAGACAGCTGGGCTCTCAGTGTTGGTGCACACAAGCCTATGGAAATTGATATAGGGAACCAAAGGCAGTGGCTAAAGCTGTTAGTCCTTTTTTTTTTTTTGACTTTAAATTTATTTTATTTTTTCAGTGTTCCAAGATTCATTAGTCCTTTGACTGGCATCAAAGGATATCATCTTTGAATCACCTGCAAACTCTCCATCTGCCCTCTTGTAAACGCTCCACAAAGCGTTTTTTGCTCCTAAGTAACACTTCCGAACAACACTGAGCAAAACCAGAAATGAGACCAGTATAACTTCCTAGTTAACTTTGTCACTCATGTTCAGATACCTGTGGTGGATTCACTATTTTCTTGTAAGAAAATGGGGCTCAGAATCTCGCACATCAGGATGGAAGATATCACCAACTCCCAGACACTGAAACAGCCACCTAACCACACCCAACTGCATTTTAGGGAAGGGAGGGAAGGGGGCAATTGCACAAAAGAATTAAAAAAAAAATTATGAAGTTGATACAGTTCCATATAAAGTAGGATATGCCAAAAAATACCTAACGCACTTAAAACACTCCTCAATTTAGAGATATGGTCAGAAAAGCTTAAAGCAAAAAGTAGACTACAGGAGAAGACAGAGATCTAGGAGAACTATCCCAACAAGAAACCTGTGAACTTCAGCTTAATAACATCACCAAAAGAGGGGCACCTGGGTGGCTCAGTTGGTTAAGCCACTGCCTTCAGCTCAGGTCATGATCCTGGAGCCCTGACATCGGGCTCCCTGCTGAACCAGAAGCCTGCTTCTCCCTTTCTCACTCCCCCTGCTTGTGCTCCCTCTCTAGCTGTGTTTCTCGCTGTCAAATAAATAAAATCTTTAAAAACAAACAAACAAATAACATCACCAAAAGAATAAATGATTATTTTGCATAAGTAGAAACTGCATTCAAAGCAACATAATGCAGCAATTCTTGTAACAGTTGAGAAGAGGCATCACTTCATGATAGAGTCAAAAACTACAGGATAACTGTTTTGTTAAAGGGAAGTCTATATACACCAAAGCGATGTTCATCTTCACAGCACTTTACCACCTTAGCATTTCTGTAAGCCCCTGAGGGTACACTACCAAAACAGTTCGCATGAGGGAAACTGAGGCACAGGAAGCAGGAGAAACAGGTTCCATATTTAGACTGTACCCACAGAAGCTGAGGCGGCTCAAGAGAACTCTTTTCTTTCTTTTTTTTTTTTTTTTGCCAGGACATTAATTTGTAGGTGTCTAGGTATCCCAGGGAGTTCCGGACACAAAGTACCAAGCACATCACTCCCACATGCAGTGTAGCTAGTCAACAGAAGTCACAGCATGGAGTTCAAGAAAGTATAGGACAAATTTCCGTATGCGCTGGAACCCAGAAATAATGCGAGACAGTGAAGATGGTGCAAGCCTTCCAAGCTGATCTGCAGATTAGCAGGTTCTAAATGCTGACACTGCAAGTCAGATACTACTTTTCAGTTTAATAAAAGTACCATTTGCATCACCTATGGGGGAGGAGCAGACTAAAGGGGAACATTTGGTTGCAGTTACCCTCGTTTTCAAAAAATACAAATAGAATGAGAGCGATCAGGTAAGGAAACTTTCATCTACAAGAGAACTCCCCTCTGCTCCCGCCAACCAACCCTCGGTGATTTAAGCACGCTATCAGCACAAATTATATAATAAGGAAACTAAGGTTAAGGCAAAATGAAGAGGTGAGATAACGAAAGGTTAGGAAAAGTAAAAAATAGAAAAGTGAGTTACAAATTAGGAGAGAGTCTGATAGAAACCAAAATGAAAACAAACCTTGCTTTAAAGAAAAAAAAAAAAATCATTATGCAGCGGAATGGCAAATTCCCAGCCCCCAAATCAGTCCCCCTGCAATTCGATAGCGCTGATCTCGACGACCAAACCTAACTCCCCGAGGCAAAGGCTGCAGGAGCTGTGTGTGGCAAAGAACCTGAGGAGTCGACCCGACATCATTAGCAGAGCCCTCCACCCAGGTCACCCTCTTTGCCCCTTTGCCTCACTCTTCAGGTTCTAGTTGCGGCTCCCTTCTAGGGCACGCCTCCCTCGCCCACGGCCGCAGGGTCCCGGGCGCTTCGCGGCACCAGACCCAAACCCGCGACCCTGCTCCGCGCGCCTCCTCTCCCCTCGGTCGGCTTTGCCCGCCCGGTGCCCGTCCCATCGGCTCCAACCGCCCGCGCTCTCGTGCCCTTCGGACCCTTCTCCCCAGCTCCCAGGTGCTAGTTCGCTTTCTCGGGACTCACCAGTGGGATTCGGGAGAAGTTGGAGGCTGCTGAGCAGACACATCCCGACCAATGAGCGCGCGGGGCCGGGCGTGGGGAGCCCCGCGGAGCGCGGGTCTGTCCGCGCGTCCGCCCCAGCGCGCCCCAGGCGCCGCGGGCTCCGGGCTGCGGGCGGCGGCGCCGAGCCAAGGCCGGACTCCGGGGAGGTTCCGGGCCCCATGGCGGCCCGGGCCGGGGGGAGCGAGGGGGAGCCGGGCACCCCACGGAGAGACTCACCGTGGCCTCTCAGCGGATCCCGCGCCGGGAGTTGGGCGGCTGCTCCCGCCTGCGCTCGGTCAAGCTTCGCCACTTGCACATCTCCGCGCTCCGCGCGCCTCGGCGCTCTCACCCCCCCCCCCTCCGCCTCACCGCCGCAGGACGAGCGAGAGGAGCAGTTCCCTGGGTGACCTGAAGGTTTCCGCTAGGTCTCCCGAACCCTGTCACATCTCGTGTGGGGGCCGGGTGTGCGAGTGAGAGAAGGCACCCCCCACCTCACCCTTCCCCAAAGGGCTTTGCCAAATATTCTTGGAATTGCTTAGCTTCGGGGCTTTCAAGAAGACAATACATTGCCTCTACAAGATCATGTAGTGCTGATGAAGGTTCTGTTGCTCTTCCTAGTCAACCTGAGACAAAAATGATTCTCTTCTCACAATCTTCTTTCTCTCTTTCTCGCTCCTTTTCCTCCCTCCATCCAAGCTTCCTTCCTTTCTCCTTATTTGTTTTCTCCCTCCCTCTTTTTTGTTTTCTTTCTTTCTTCCCTTTCTTTCGCTCCCCTCCCCCCTTTTCGTTCTTCCTGTCGTTCTCCTCCTCTCTTTGCTTTCCCTCTTTTCTTTCCCTTCTCTTCCTTTCTTTTTCTTGGTCAGACCAAAATGATGTCAAGAACTATGTTCTGTACTAAACTCCCCACTCCCACCTCCTGACTCTTGAGAATCTAGTGATGTGTGTATCTGAAGGCTTGGGGATGTGGAGGGAGTCACAGGAAAAATAGGCTAAGGTGTGTCTGCTTTACCTACTAAAATTAGCTAGGTGTCTGGACCCTTGTCATTTTAGTGGAGCCAAGCAGCATGTAAGACGTGCAATTCCTTCTCAAGGAAGTTTTAAGAAAAAGGAAATACGCCTTGCACAGAGGTAATTCTTTTATAAAAGCTGCCTTTAGCAGCTCAGCTGTAAGCATCAAGGAGCTTAGAAGAACTAGACCTCCCCTATTGGTTTTGCTGCTGTTGTTTTGCTTACAGGATTTTTAGTTCAGTTATTCAATGCCAAGCACATATGAGTAGCCTTAACAGTGATCCCTTTCCTTTTTTGAATTTTGTCTAATTGCAAACACAGAGAGACACACACACAACGGGGAAGTCATACTGAAATACAGGTGACTTTTCCTGTTTTTAACATCAAGCAACTGACAGATTTTACAGTCTTTACATGGGAGAGCTGAAAGGCAGGGAGAAAAAGTGATACTTGCTAATGAGATAGCAAATGGAATATAACAGAGACACATCTTTTCAAAAAGTTAAAACAATCATTAAATAACTGGATTAATCTAAATATAATATATAGGCTTCAAGAGTACTCTGTCCTTATGTCTATGTTTTACCTTTTTTTGGTGCCTGTATTAGATGCCACTTAATCCTCACACAACCCTAAAATATAGATGTAATTGCCCTACAAATGAGCTAAGGAGCTTGGCTAAGTTAAAACCATCCAGAACTGTTTCAACTGGAATGTGAACCCAGTTCATATTCTCTCTCTCTCTTTCTCTCTCTCTTTTTCAAGATTTTATTTTTAAGTAACCTCTACACCCCACGTAGGGCTTGAACCTACAAACCCCAAGCTCAAGAGTCCTGTGCTCCACTGACTGAGCCAGCCAGGTGCCCCTGAACCTTGTTTATTTTGATGAGTTACTGGTATCCTCATTTTACAGAAAAGACTAAAACGCAGAGAGGTGCTCTACTAAAACTCATGGTGTGAAAAACCTAGATCTTCTAATGCTCCAGTGCTTAATTTTTATTACTGTTCAGCTAAATTATCAAAATGTTATTTCAACCTTACATAATCAACAGTGAACTAAAAGGAGTTAGAAAAGTCCTTTCTTTTTTTTTTTTCCACGTAGCCAGTTCTCAGTTTCTTCATAGGGAGTCCCATGTATTAAAATGTTATACCTTTCTTCTGATTAACATAATAATGAATGTTGAGGGGGTGCCATGGCCAGAATAATCCCCAAATTTGCATATCAACAGGAAATGCAAGTCAAACTCATGCCTGATCTTAACATTTTTATTTAAAGTTTTCAAGCTACATTTTGTTTTCCAATTTGCACAGAAATTTTAAACAGGAAAAGTTCTTTTGGAAGGTAATAGAATATCATTGCAGTTCATGAATATCTCATTACCAGTAGAAAATAAGGCAGTCTGGTTTGTGTATAGTCCTTCTAAATTTATAGCTGAAAGTTAAAAATAAAGGTGGTTCATTTAAATTCTTTTAAAAATTAAAGATTTGTTAATGAGAACTTTTCACACTATTCTGTTTAAGCATATATCATAGTTTTAGTCCTGTCTTGTCATTTGAAGAAAAACCCTACAGGAAGCCAATTCAAAGATCCACTCTTGGTGAGGGTATTTTACAGGAAAAAAAGAGTGGATACAGTACACAGCAAGGGGAAAATGGCATGGTTAGTTATCTTTAGACTGTCTTTCAGCTGATAGTCAAGTGTGTTTCCCACAAGAAATCTAATCTCATAAAAGATTACCAAAATCTTAAGGGTTTTATCAAATATGCTAAATCCCTTCCCAGAAGGAGGTTATGCAAGTTTGAGATTTCCCTTTTAAGGGATCTAATGAAGAGCCTCTGGGTGATGAAACTCAGAAAACTGAGATTTACATAGGTTGCCCAAGGTCATGCAATTTGGGGAGTTATAGAAATGAAGGAGAGAGTAGTCCGCCTGGCTACCATGCATAAGTTATTAAGAGTGGAATGCATTGGTTCTGGCAAGTTGCAGAATAGATCCTTAAAAGCTGTTCTTCTATGCAACACTTATAAATGCTTGATAAAAGTCTTTTTTTAAAAGGCCCTTTAAATGTACCACTGAGCCAGCAAGAAAGTGAGGGAAAAACCAGAATCATAGAATTCAGCTAGGAATTCAGCAAGCCTTGTAAGCAGGAAAGATGGCGCTGCCCTGGGGCTATCAACCTGTCTCCATAGGCCTCACCAAACCTAGAGCTGCATTTTAATGGGACTGAGAAATGTCAGGGACTTCTTAGACAGCAGGTGAAAAGTCAGGTCAGAGACTCCTACCTAAAACTGAGGCCACTGAAAAGAAACATCTGTAGTGCAAAGGTGAACTAGAAAAAAGAAAAAACAACTCTCAAACTCTATTCCCTCTCCCTCCCTCTCCTCCCCACACCAAACATAAATATGTTTGCTTTTTTTAGCTTGACTCAGCTAAGTATATTTATGCCAAAAAGCTTTTGATGAAAATTCATAATCAGGCCAGACTTCAGATGGACAGTAGGGCTACCATTTATACTAAATATGTGGCATGAAAACTCCCAAGTTAAAAGTCTATGATAAAGTGGTTCCAGCTAGACTATGCCAAACAAAAATTGAGAGAATTATTATTACTTAACTTCACTATAGGGACCTAATGAGAATGAATTTATTAAACAAAATGATACTGAAGTATGAAAGCTGAAGGGACTCCATTTTAGAAAGGCTCTGTCTGTCTCTGCTGTTGGTCTACTAGGCCCCATTTATTAACTCAGTTTCCATATTTTGCCTCTAAATCAGCCAAAGAAGCTATGTTCCCACTTCAAAGGGAAAGCAAGAAAGTCAACAGTTCTCTAAATTTTGTCCTAGGCCCCAAACACCTGATGACACCGAAGACAAGCCAGATCCCAAACATTTTCCAAGACATTAGCTTCAAGCGAATCTCAGCTGACACTGGTGTGAATACCCCTACCTTCAGTAATTTATGGAATAACACCTGTTGTTCCCCTGACATTCACCTTTGACTGGATCCAACTATGGATTCCTGAAGAAACACATACCCTAGACCCCTTTCTAATATAAAACCCTAGCCCCAAGCAATGATCAGACACATTCTCCTTTCCTTTCTGAGTCTCCCAGAAGTTCCTGTCAGTCACCCTATTCAGTAAACAGTTTTCACTTTCTCTGGCTTACATTTGATTTCTATTCTGTGTGAAGCCAAGGACCCTCTTGATAGGTCCTATGGGAAGGTTCCCTGGGTTCAACTCAGCCTGCTTGAGTTAATACTAGATAGATCAGATATTAAAGGAGTGGTAAGCAAAGAATATAGTAATAACACAGGTAAATCTAAGCAAACATGTGACTAAAAAGAAAGTCTGGGCATACAGATGGCCAACAGACACATGGAAAGATGCTCAGCATCACTCATCACCAGGGAAATACAAATCAACACTACAATGAAATAAATTCCCAGTAGTGCAATTGCTGGGTCCAAGGACAGCTCTATTTTCAACTTTTTGAGGAACCTCTGTATCATTTTCCAGAGTGGCTACAGCAACTTGCATTCCCACGAAGAGTGTAGGAGAGTTCTCTCTCTGGGTATTTACCCCAAAGATACAAAGGTAGTGAGTCGAAGGGGCACATGCACCCAAATGTTTATAGCAGCAATCTCCACAATAGCCAAACTGTGGAAAGAGTCCAGATATCCAACAACAGATGTATGAATAGAAAAGATGTGGCATATACACACACACACACACACACACACACACACACACACCACACAATGGAATATTACACAGCCATCAAAATGAAATCTTACCAATTGCAATGACAAAGATGGAACTAGAGGGTATTATGCAAAGTGAAATAAGTCAATTAGAGAAAGACAATTATCATATGATCTCACTGATATGTGGAATTTGAGAAACAAAGCATAGGATCATAGGGGAAGAAAGAAAAAAATGAAACAAGAAGAAACCAGAGAGGGAGATAAACCATAAGAGACTCTTAGTCTTTTTTTTTTTTTAAGATTTTATTTATTTGACAGAGAGAAACACAGCAAGAGAGGGAACACAAGTAGAGGGACTGAGAGAGGGAGAAGCAGGCCTCCCGCTGAGCAGGAAGCCCGATGTGGGGCTTGATCCCGGGTCTCCAGGATCATGACCTGAGCTGAAAGCAGTCGCTTAACCAACTGAGCCACCCAGGCACCCCAAGAGACTCTTAGTCTTAGGAAACAAACTGAGGGCTGCTGGAGAAGAGGGCAGTAGGTGGATAAGGTTACTGGGTGATGAACACTGGGGAGGGTATGTGGTGTAATGAGCACCAGGTATTACAACCGCCTGGGTGGTGCAGTGGGTTAAAGCCTCTGCCTTCAGCTCAGGTCATGATCTCGGGTCCTGGGATCAAGGCCGCATGGGCTTCTCTGCTCAGCAGGGAGCCTGCTTCCTCCTCTCTCTCTGCCTGCCTCTCTGCCTACTTATGATCTCTCTCTGTGTCAAATAAATAAAGAAATAATCTTAAAAAAAAAAAACGACTGATGAATCATAGACCTAAACCCCTGAAACAAATAATATATTATATGTTAATTGAATTTAAATTAAAAAAAATGAAAAAAAATTATAATGAGATATCACCTCTGACTTGTCAGAATGGCTAAAACTAACAGCACAAGAAACAAGAAGTGTTGGCGAGGATTTGGAGAAAAAGGAACACTAGGGCACTGTTGGGGAAATGAAAACTGGTACAGAGCCATACTCTGGAAGGAAGTATGGAGTTTTCCTCAAGTTAAAAATAGAACTACCCTCTAATCCAGTAGTTGCACTACTAGGTATTTACCCAAAGACTACAAAAATACTAATTCAAAGGGATTTATGCACTCCATGTTTATAGCAGCATTATCACAAGGTAGAAAGAACCCAAATGTCCACCAATTGATGAATAGATAAGGAGATGTGATATAGGTATACAGTGGAAAATTGCTCAGCCACCAAAAAGAATGAAATCTTGCTATTTGCAGTGTGACCTGGAGGGAGCTAGAGTATAATGCTAATCAAAATAAGTCAGTCAGAGAAAAACAAATCCCATAGGATATCATTCTTATGTGGAATTTAAAAACTGAAACAAATAAGCGGGGGGGGGGGAAGGGAGGGGTAAACCAAGAAATAGACTCCTAACTAAGAGAACAAACTGAGAGTTATCAGAAAGAAGGTGGGTGGGGAGATGAGTTAAGCGGGTGATGGGGATTAAGGAGGGTATTTGTTGTAATAAGCACCAAGTATATGGAAATGTGGAATCATCATATTGTACATCTGAAATTAATATCACACTGCATATTATTTGGGACTTAAATAAAAAACTAATAAAAGGGGGGATAAAAAGAGCAACTAGAATACTAGACAATAATGGTGTATATCTTGAGAGTTTAATTAGTTAAAGTACTCTACAGCATTTACTATGTTGTTAGAAAGAAGGAAAATATTAATTTTAGACTTTATAAATTAATTATCCATGCAAAAATTACTAGTGCAACCACTCAGTGAAGATAAATAGAGCACATAAGTTCAAATGTTACAGAGAGACAGAAAGCTAGAATTAATAAAAGGCAATCTAAAGGAAAATAAGAAAAGAGAAAAAAAATCAAATATTAGAAAAGACATACAGAAAGCACAAAAATAAGATGGTGGAAATAAATCCAAATATATTAATTACAATAAATATAATTGGACTTAATTCTCCAGTTACAGGACAAAGATTGTAACACAATAAATAAACAAAATGCAGCTAGCTACCTTCTGTTAAGAAACAAACCTAAAACATAAGATATAGATTAAAGATAATCAAACAAATATTAACCAAGAGAGAACTGGTATAGAAATATTGTAATCAGACAAAATAGACTTAAACTTAACCAAAAAAAAAAAAAAAGAGAGAGAGAGAGAGTAATCAGTTCAGCAGAGTAATATAATTCTAAGCTTGATTACATGTGGGACCGTACATTTTAAATATGACAAAAATGGCAGAACTACAAAGGAAAACTAATAATTCACCATGATAAGGATGATTTTAATATACTTTTCTCTACATCTGATAAATCAGATGCACACATAGTAAAGATATAGAAGATCTGAATAACGATACTAACAACATGTCTAATAGAAACGTATTGAACATTTCACCCAAGAATTAGAGAATACTCACTTGTTCTTGATAAGTAATCTTATGGAAGCTGTAAGCTAGATTTGGGGCAAGGGAGGTTCTACAGCAGTTTGTATCTTAAAGCTCCTTCCTACCCCCCCTTTTTTTCCTATATGGTGAGAATTACCTCCCTGAAGTTTGCATTTCAAGGAGATGGCCTAGACAAGAAGATAAGAGTTAGTTTAGCTTAGGGGAGAAGACAAAAAAAAAAATGTATCAGGTTATGAATTGACCGACAACTCAAAAAAAATCCTTTTAAATATCCTTCAGTTTCTGCTGGGAAACAGTAAATATTTCTGGCAGTACTAAACAGCACCTTGGACTTCAGTGACATTCGCAAATTGAGTGCAAAAGCTATTTTATTTACTACAGAGATCAGGAAACTGGTGAGAATCCCTACCCTTAGCTGGCTTCTGCCAGTTTTCCTAGGATTTCATCTGTAGGCTACATGTGGGGTTTAAAGCAGAGAGTGTAGCTCTGGTATCTACCAGAATTTGGCAAAATTTTCATTAATTTTAATTTTAGCTTCCCTTAGCTGTTTAAGGGGATAACATAACAATTTACCAGATATGTCTCAAGTCTTATCAATTCTGGGAGGGGTCCGTATGGAGGTCCTCCTTTGACAGTACGTAAAGGGGTATCTTTGAGACCTCTGACTTGGTGAACTTTTGTTTACAATCTTATAGTTTCTTTAGAGTGGAAGGACAATTTAGACAGGATAGAGGATAGAGAGAGTGCTATAAAGTAGGAAGGAGGGAAGCAGTAGGAGTGAGGTTTCCTTTCCTTTTAGGTACTTCTTCTGTCATTTTGTATTGCTGATTTTTTTCAACGCAGCTATTGTGGAATCTTGAAGCCTTTTGAAGGCTTCTGCATACTAATTAAAATAGTATTAAAATAGGAATCACATTGTTTGTTTAATATGGGAATGCTATCTTTTTTAAAGATTTTTTTATTTATTTGACAGAAAGAGAGAGATCCACAAGTAGGCAGAGAGGCAGGCAGAGAGAGAGGAGGAAGCAGGCTCCCTGCTGAGTAGAGAGCCTGCTGAGGGCCTGGATCCCAGGACCCTGAGATCATGATCTGAGGCCGAAGGCAGAGGCTTTAACCCACTGAGCCTCCCAGGTGCCCGGGAACACTATTTTTAAGTGCACTTCTTAAATGATCTTATCTGATTGGAACATCTCTCCTAATGGCCATTGTAATTTCTCTCCCTGAGGCTGGCCGCAAGTTTGTAGGACCCTAACCACAAATGGAATTCAACCCACATTTCTGTCCAGCCGTATTTTGGAAATTCCATCCTGATAGTTACTAAGTTCTCAGGAGATAAAGGTTTTTTTGGCAAGATTCTGTCATTAATGTAGATATTTGTAAGTTCCAGGACCATAGTAATTAAACATCAAGTAAACAGTTGTGCTGGAAGGTGGCACATTTACTTCCTTAGAATATAAAAATCCCATTCTTTGTCAGCTAAGCCTTTGGATCTCTTGGAGCCAAACTAACACTAATGAAGATGTGTCACTGGGATGGAGATAGAGTGGTGTTTTAGAGGGAACCTTATTATTCAGAGATTTTCTTAAGGTTGGCATGTGAGCTAGGGTCAATCTAACCTGTCCTGGGACCAACTTATCCCAACCTGGACGTCTTTAGAGTTAAGTGGCAAACACTAACAGCTTTTAAGTGCTCGACTCATGCCCATCAAGTTTGTGGCTTTTTATCTTCCAAGATGCCCATGTACACTAGCCTTTACTTAGTGGACCCAGTTCAGCTTAAGCTGGACCCAGACTGATCCCAGATCCAGTCCAGTTCTTAAGGTGGACCCAGTATGGTCTTGGACACTGTCCAATGTTTAAGTTAAACTCAGTGGTCTACCAGGATTTCCCAATGTGGAATCTAGGGTTTGGGGAGGGGACTGACCCAGTGGATCCCAAAGAATGGGAATAGCAGACTGATTGCAAACAAATGGGGAAATCCAGCTGCCACTAGCACTTCCCAACATGGAATGTGGGGAAGGATTCCAAACAAATGTGGAACTGCCAGCTAAGCCACCAACAGTTCCCAATGTAGAATCTGGGGACAGAACCAAGGGCTGGGGTTTCTAGTCAAATAGGGAGCTGACTGGAAAGGCCATTAGATCAGGAGCTTCACATAAAAAGAGTGGAGCCCAGAACCAAGAGGAACTTACCCAGAGGCTCAGAAATGGCAGAAATGGAGAGAAAAACTGAACTCAAAGGGCTCTCAGGTTAGCACTCCTGTTTTTCTTGTTGTCTCTGAAGCTACCAGGAGTTTGCTTCTGATGTTTGCCACTGCTGCCACCAAATCTGTTTTTAAAAAGTCAGCTGTGGAAAGTTGAAGATCTAATTGGCTTTATTCGATGACTCATGAATCAGGCAGCATCCCAGCTAGCAAAGAGAGAGGAGCTTCAAAGAGCTGTACAAAATGGGATATTTTTATAGGCAGAGGGGGCAGGGACAATGAGAGAGTGGGTTATGTCATCTTCCTTTGGGGACTGAAAGGGGTCTATCAGGTGGATTACTTCACTACTGCTTAAACCAGATTGACTCGTTTAAGATTACATTCCTGGGAGAGGTTGAAATTGTAATTACATTAGGTATTAAGTCTTGATTTGCTGAAGTGGGGCTTAGCACAAGTGACTTGATTTGGGACCTATTTCTTCTTTTTTTTAGCAATATATATAAGAGAATGTCTTTATGACCTTGCAATATGGAATGATTTCAAAGCCCAAAAGGTTCAAAACATAAAGAGTTGGATAAATTTAATTACAAATTAAATTCTATTTGTTTGCCAAAAAAAAATGTGTAAAGAAAATAAAAAGCGGTGCATGAAGGAAAGATCTACAACATATTAAAGTGGAAAATTATTGGAATATATAAAGGACTTACAAATGAAAGCCAGACAATCCCCCCAAAAGGATAAAACACAGACATTAAAACAAAAGCTAAGTAAAAATGACCATAGCATATAAAAAGGTACACAATCTCATTAATAGGCAAATGGCAACTAAAACTCTAACATAAGCCCAAGTTTTATTCAACCTGACTTCTTACACATCACTGGGAAGAGGATTACTTTGTGCAATCTGCCAGAAGAAGAAGAAAAAAATTATCCTTGGGGAACCTGGGTTGCTCAGTTGACTAAGCATTTGACTCTTAGTTTCAGCTCAGGTTATGATGTCAGGGTCCTGAGATCCTGTCTACATCAGGCTGCACACTCGGTGTGGAGTGTGCCTAAGAGTCTCTCTCTCTTCTCCCTCTGCTCCCTCACTCATGCTCTCTCTCTCTGTCTCTCTCTCTCAAATAAATAAATAAAATCTTAAAAGAAAATATTGTCCTTGTAAAGAGCAAATGATATTATTGGCTGTCATTTTGATGGAATTTGGAGCATTGCCTAGCACAAAAGTAGGAAAACTTGCTCTGTAAAGGGTGAGATAATTAATGTTTTAACTGGATTTGGCCAGGTAGCTACAGTTTGCAGATCCCTGGTGACACAAATGCCCCAGGATAAGCTGACTTAGTTGGGGTATATATCTTGGGTGGCTTTCCACTGACCAACGCTATTTTGCAACTGTAAAAAGGTAGCCTGTAGTGGAAATTGATAGTAATGCAAATGCATTTGTTTAGGTATTTGTAGGAAAATGATAGCAGTGGAAATGATTCTTGTTTAAAACAATGCCAATAAATCTTTTCTGGCAAAGACACTAATGATTTCCATTGAAAAGATAACCTCAAACATTACATTTTATTGGCCTAAGCCAATAAAAGTTTGACAGGCCAATACAGATTTGGAAAAAACAAAACAAAACACACTTTAGCAAACAATTTTGGAAAACGTTTGCATTATCTGGAAAGTTGAAAAAGCACATGATTTACAATCCAGCAAGTCTACCTACAGATACACATTCTAGAAAATAGCCTGCACATGTGCACCTGGAGATATGAGCAAGACTTCATCACAGCGTCATCTATAATAATAACAATAAAACTAGAAACAACACAAAAGTCCACTGATGGGAGATAGGTAAAATATTGTAATACAGTCATAAAATGAAATACTAGAATATTACACAGAATGCAAAATAAGCAACTGCAACCAAACGAATGGATGGTTCAGAAAAATAATGTGAGTTGAAAAAGTAAGCAAATCCCATGCAGGATTGTATAAATACAAAGAGAACAAAAAATACGATGATTTGGTAATCAAGAAAGCCATAGATTAGTGGGTAAGAGAAATGCAAACAAGCATTTACAATAGAACATGGTAATTTTCATAATTGAATTATATACAAAGTTCATCTGATATGTGATAGGCAAACTTTTACCACTGGGCATATCAGAATACTTCATCACTTAACACATTTTATTCAATTTGAGGAATTTGCTAGACAGAGGAGAGGATAAACACATTCAAGACAGAGAACATAGAAAACATTCTTTCTGTCTTGAATATTATATTAGATACATTGTAATATTTGGATGACTTCAAACGGTTTAGTATTGTTGAAGCACAAAAGGCATGGGGAAGGAGTACAGATGGGGAGCAACATCTAGAAAGAAGGCTGAAGAGGTAGGGACCAGATAATGAAGGAATTTGTATGTGCCACAAACTGTGTACACTCTGTTGCCGATGATAGAAAATCATGGTGGAATTTAAGCGACAGATCAGGAATGTGAAAATTGTGCATGAGAACGCCCAGGCTGCATTGCTGGTCATGGAAAGCATGGACAGAGGAAGCAAAAATGTAGGCAGAGACATCTGCTAAAAAGCTAGTGCAATGATTCTTATATGAAATGTTTTTGAGGGCGCCTGGGTGTCTCAGTCAGTCAAGTGTCTGCCTTTGGCTCAGGTCATGATCCCAGGGTCCTGGGATGGAGTCTCCCATGTGGTGGTGGTGGGGTTCCCTGCTCCGCAGGGAGTCAGCCTCTCCCTCTACCCCTATCCTTCACCTCATGATCACTCACTTTTTCTCTCTCAGATAAATAAATAAAACCCTAAAAAAGAAAAACAAGAAATCATTTTGAAATACCTGAATGATCTAAGGCTGTTGAAGATTTTCGAGGTGGAATCCACAGGATCTGTGTTTTTTTTTTAATATTGAAGGTAAAGAAGCAGCAGGACTCTGGATTGACTCCTGCAGTTTGGAGCATTGAGGTGACTCTGCCACTTTCCTGAGATAGGGAACAGTTAGTGGTGAGCAGTGGATAGGATGTTGGACATCTTGTTGAAATCATAGCATTTCTGTCATGTGCTGGAATATAATAACAATGGGATGTTTGTTGCTTCCGGCAGGTCAGCAAAACATCTAAATATTTGTTATGGGCCAAACGCAATGATTAACTGTGACGATGGGACAAGACTCAGAAACATTGTAACTTCAAGTTTCAGTCACCGAGCAGTTTGCTGATTGACCATAACTGACGGACTGAAAATTAAATTCCAAAACATGGAATTGAGCCTATTCTCTGCCTAAACTGTTCCATGTGCTCTGATTTTTGCAGGGCAGGAAAGTCCCTATGGGGACATGCTGCCTTTCCCCTCACATGAGGACGTGACTAAGCTCAATTACAGAGCTGTGTTCATCCCCCTACATTCCCAAGCAGCTCTGGAATTCCTTTACCAACAACGTATAGAGAAAGGGGAAGAGTGGGGATTCTGCAGCACGGTTTGTGTGGACGCTTGGCATCCACAAGCCTGAAACCAATTCTAGCTCAGAGGGAGGGCTGTCTGTGGTGGGCACTTTGAGGATGCCCGTCACCACATACTAAGGAACATGTGGGTCTGATTCCCTCCCATTAGACCTCTCTGATGCATTTCCTGTGGACATCTGTGGCAAGAGGGGGGAACTGAGTACTACAAAACAGCGGTGACAGGAAGAACCCAGATTGGGGACAGCTGTTCATCCTTGGCACAGTCTACCTTTAAATCTCTGGTTCTTTCTGACTCTGACCTTGAACGGGGGGGGGGGGGGGGGGGGG